>VZQC01009446.1:2936262-2999357 GCA_009823505.1 Rhizomys pruinosus
CACACACACACACACACACACACACATACACAAAACTGGAAGAATACATATAAAAGTGATAAATTATGAGTTTTATTTTCTTCTTTATAATTTCTGGTATTTAACGAATTTTGTTTAGAATAAGAAAACATGTTTCTAACACTAAAGCACACAGAAAGTCTCTGCAAACTACACAGCTGATTAGATTAATTCCTGGAATATATAACAAACTAAAAAAAAAAAAAAAATTAAACACCAACCCCGAATAAGCCAATCAACAAATGGGGAAATAAAATGGACAGTTCTCAAGTACAAATGGCTTTTATACATCTATCTATCTATCTATCTATCTATCTATCTATCATCCATCTATCTAAAATGTTCAACATCCTTAGCCATCGGGGAAATGCAAATCAAAACTATACTGAGGTTGCTTCTCACCCAATCAGAATGGCTATCATTAAGAAAACAGCAAATGGTATTGAGAATATGGAGAAAGAGAAAGACATACTGTGGGTGGGGATGTAAACAGTATAGCCACTATGGAAATCAGGATGGAGGTTCCTCAGAAAAAACTATCACCATATGATATAACTATACTATTCAAAGGAATATATCTAAAGGAATCTAAGCATACAACAGATGCCTTCATTTTGTTTATTGTAGCATCATACTCAAATTATGTACTAACCTAGATGTCCATCAGCTGATGGGTAATGTATCACATATACACAATGGTGTTTTATTAAGCCATTAACAAAATTAAGTCATTGCAGGAAAATGGATGGAACATCATATTAAGCAAAATAAGCCAAGCTCAGAAAGACAAATATCAAAGGTAGATGTGATCACATGGACCTGTCATTCCAATACTTAGAAAGCTGAAGCATGAGGACTGTTGCAGGTTTGAGGCAGGCTGGGCTACACAATGAGTTGAAGGCCAGCCTATGCCACAAAAAAAACCCTACAAAATATCCCATTTTTATTCATTAGTGGAGCCTAGATTTAAACACACACGTGAAGGTAAAATGGGGACTATCTGTGAATAGGAAGGGGCCCAGAGGGAAGGACAAGAGGGCAGTGGGAGGTAATTCTGCATGATAAAAATCTGATGAAACATCATTTTGCACAATGACTATTTCCTAATGAACTAGTGTTCGGTAGTGATAGCAGCAGTTTATACTGATACAGTCACATATACAGATTGCAACTGCTTTACACTCTCTAACTGGCCACAGCTACCTTCTCAGTCTTGTGTGTCACCTCATTTTGATTATGGTTTCAATTTCTGTCTCCTGAAATAGTATCCTGTGTATGTTTTCTTAATCAGCTTTGGATCAAGGTATGTGGCTCAGTGATATAGCATTTCCTTAACATTGTAAGGCCCTAGATTAGATCCCCAGCATTACAAAAATAAAAATCAGCTTTATTTATTTAGATACAATATACTCATTATAAGAGTATAATCTTATGAACCTTGACAACTGTATACAGTTATTACAATCACAAGACAAAGAATCTTTCCAATGTGCCTCTTCACTGTCAATCCCCCAGTCCCCTTCCCTCATCTATAGTCCGTGGCAATCTCTGCCTTCTGTGACAAGTTTCCGTTTCTAGAATGAAATGAGTAAACAAACTCTTGTTCTCACTTTTTTTCTCTTAGCATCAGGCTAAGTAAGATTCATGCCTATTGTTGCATCCATCAATTCCTTTCCCATATCTAGTATTATCTACTGGACATATGTGTCAAATTTGTTCAGTCATTAATTGCATATGGGTTGTTTCCAAGGTTTTGTTACTATGAATACAAGCTGTAGTGAACACTTTCTTAGGAGAATGGAATTGCTAGTTCATAAGTTTTGTTTTGTTTTGTTTTTTTGGTCATTTCAAGACAGGGTCTCCCTGTAGCCCCAGCTGTCCTGGAACTCACTCTGTAGACCAGGCTGGCCTTGAACTCACAAAAGATCCGCCTGCCTCTGCCTCCCGGGTGCTAGGATTAAAGGCATGCGCCACCACGCCCGGCGCTAGTTCATAAGTTTTTAAGAAACTACCAAGTTGTTTTCTAATGGACCTTTGCATTCTCACCAGCAAGATAGTTCCTTCTAGTCTCTCCACATTTCCAGACATGTGGGGTACTTGCAGTCCTTTGGGCCTTTTAGTGTGAAAGCAGTATCCCAATGTTTTAGCTACATTTCTTGACGACTAGTAAGGGTTCTAATCTTTCTAAGCTAATTATCTTGATCATATCCCTCAGCTCTAATCTTCCATGGACAGAATCAAAGAACAGTTGTTCCTCATTACCTATGAGAGATTGCTTTCAAGATCTCCCAAATACCAAAATACAAATGCTTCAGTCACTTACATAAAATGGTATGTTTGTTGCATTTACCCTGTACCTCCTGTAGACTTTAAATCAAGCCTAGATTACTTTCTAAACCCCAATACAATGTAAATATTATGCAAATAGTTATGTTTAGGAACAGTGACAAAGAAAAACAAATTTCTTCATGCCCAATACACACACAGCCATCACAGACAGGCCTAAGTACATTTTAATCTGCCCTGATAGAGGATCTGCAACAGTAACAATGTTGCCCTTCTAGCATGCTAACACTGTGACCTGCTGCTACTGTTACTTCAAGGAGGAAATTATTTTGGTGGTCACTTTGATCTGTTTTAGGAGTGATCTGAAATCTGCACCATTTGTGTGAGGCACTTTCTTAGATGTTTTACGTTCAGTTTAATCCCCATAACAACCTCTGAGGTAGATGGACATCCCAAGTTAGTAACTGAAACTTAGACTAAGGTATGTTGACTTCTCCTGTGGCAGTCTCTAGTATTCCATGTGTCTCAGTCCATTCTGATGATTAAGGCACAAATGGGTCTTAGAATGCCATACTGCTATTGATCCTTCTGGACATCTTTAACTCATGAGAGAAATCTACCAAGACTAGCCAGCGGAAGACTGCTTGTTGCCTCCGCCCATCAGACACTGATGAAAGAGTCAAATGAGCCTGCATAGGTCCATATGCAGGTTCAGCACCCCAGGGGTATTGATAAGTAAACTCTTACAGGGGAAGGTTCAAGGCCACGGGTTGCTGGAGAGGATGCAGCAAAAGTGGCAAAACGTGGCTCTCACAAAACCATTTTTTCCAGGCTAAAGCAGCAACCATTGGAGCTATGTTTCTTTATACTAGGTCCCAATGTTAGCCTGAGACCCACACAGTCACAGGGAACCTTCAGAACCAACAAGAGGAAACCAACAGGGAAGGTTCCCAGGCAGCTTTGGCAACTGCCTTATCCCAGAAAAATAAAGGAAGTAGAAAGGGCCATGCAAATAATCAATCCCCATTAATGGCCTGAACTGCCACAGAAGCCACCAGGAATGTTCTTTGCTATGGTGATGGGATATCACTTTCAGCCAAACAGCCTGCTACCCTAAGAACGATCTGTAGTGACACTGCCCTTGATACAGGTGACAGGTCCACACAGCAGTCCTCTGACTCCTACTCCACTCAAGGTCTTTTCCTGTGTCTCTGAGACACTGGGTACCCACTCTTCCTTATTCTTTTCCAATCAAAGCTTTTGAGAAAATGGAATCATCAATTCACATCCTCTAGTGTTTAATGTACTCCCCTCCCTAGGGAACCTATATGCTGTGAAGTACTTAATGAAAAGGCACTGGAGGACAACGGAAAGGAGTGATGGAAACCATGTTTCTGGGACAAAGGGTGATGGCAATGAAGTATCTAGACCCTGTTCTGGCCTCTTCTGCAGTATCTGCTTCCTTCAAGGAGAGGAGTTTACATTTCTTTCACAGAACAGCACTTGGATAATAAACCAAAAGATGAGGGAACTCTATCCCCAGTATTTTAGTGTTTGGCTTAGATTTTCACAATTCTGCAAGCCAGGTATTATTGTTCATTTTATAAAGAAAAATACTTCAAAACCATTAGATAGCACATGCAGGACACAGTGTCAGAACTAGGATTTGAACTTAGCCCAAGACCCACACTATTTTCTCTGTTCATTGTGGTTCAAAGTAACTTGGTTTCTGCTCAGTCCTGAGTGGACTCGAAGTAAAGGGAACAGTGAAGCACCCTTTCCATCCCCAAGCCCAAGTCCTGACCCTGAGGCTCCAAAAATACCCTTGTTTCCTTGTTTCAGGAGCATGTGCTTCCCTTCCTTCAAACAGATGCTGAGCAGGTTATCAACTTGGGAAATCTGATGTATTTGAAGTCTGACAAAAATGCATTCAACGAACATTCCCAAATTTACAACTTTCAAACACACCTATCATTTCTTTCCACCCATTGGCAAAAATAGCTATCAGATGAAAATTATGTATGTAGCTAGGCATCGTGACTTGCAAGGAGAATGCCAGCACTTAGGAGGGAGGAGGACCACGAGTTCCAGAACAGCCTGGTTACAAAGTGAGTTCTTACCTCAAAACACAGATGAAACAGTAGTCAATGCATTGATGTGTTTAAAAGTACTAAGCCCACTGTATTTTATCAGCAAGCTTCCTGAGACACACCCTCCTGCCCATCACAGATTCCCATCCTACAGCAATGATGGTCCCTTTTCTACGTACAGGGATGGAAATAGACTGGCTATATGGAAATAGAGGGACACTCAGAGGACAAGCTGAACAACTGAACTCTGTTTCCAAGGAGTAAATCTGTTCAAGGAGGTCTTAGTATCTATGATGTACAACGGGGAACCAGCCACAGGAAGAAGCTTGTTGTCTAGGCAGATTGCTGTGTCCCTTGTCACATGTGCATTAGAATACTGCATTCCAGGAGGACAGAGGGGAGTCCTCTCTGTTGACATCAGAATGGATTTTCTAGGGCTCTCTCACTGGGCCTGATTTTGAAGTCTTTATTGTTGAGCAGGAGGTACTGCCCAGGACTTTGCCATCAAGCTTTCTTCACAACTGTCAACATGGCCTTAGGACTGGCCCTCGAGTTCCCCTACTCTGTGGCCTTGAACTCAGTCAGATCTCTTTGATATTTCCAGGGCTCCATGCCAATTGGCCATAGGCCTCCAGAGCCATGAAGTTAAGGAGTCTCCATCTTTCCAAAGCTCAGGGGAATGATGACAAGACTGAGGAGAGAATGAGGCACTGGGTTTCCTGCTTGGTGTGCAAAGGGCAAACCTTGCTTATTACAATGGCTTCTTGTATGCCAGCTGCTACCTGCTCGAAAAAGAAAACTGCAGGGTCTTGAGAAGAGTGAGTACTGGGGAGTACTGGGTTAGGGAGGGCCATAGTTGCAGTGAAAACAATTTTACTGATCCAAACTCTCCCATCTTGGGTTTCCCTCAGGTCCACTTCCCCATACTGGGGAGAGAAGCAGCATTTCCGGTTGAGTGCCCGTACCCTTGGTGAACTATATACACGATCGACTTAAGTCAACATTTATTCAGTGCTCAGTGTTTACTGAGTCTAGGAGGGAGGTAGCAGCTGAGTATCAGCTGTCAGAGATGAGAAGCCTATCCCTTAAGATTGTGGTGAAACCTGCCTCCCAAGCTACCAGACTCTGCTTGAAGCAAAATGGCAAGACTTCCCGGCAGTGAGAAGCTCCTTCTACCCTCCCTCTAGACAACAACTGGGGTAACCTGGAATCCTTCACTGGAGTCCTGGGAAAATTCACAAAGTTTAGCCTCTCACAGAAACCCAGCAATTGAATATCTATAAAGAGAGGCCTAGAAATTTAGAAAAGTGGTGATGTGAGATCAGAACAGAGGAGCTACTTGCTGGGTGGGAGCACAAAAGGAGTACGCCATGAAGATCACTTAGAGTGCCAGGAACTGGGCTCAGCGAGTCATGGGCGCTCTGCCTGTCTTTGAGGAAGTCTAAAGGTTTTGAAAGTGGCTCTCCAAGACAGGGGCTGAGGAGGACAGAATCTGAGGAAATCTGGAACTTCAAGGAATCCCTCTCAAATTACAGAACAAGAGACTTCTGTCTTATGTGATCAGTATGTTTTCTCCTCTTAAAATTCAACTCAGGCTCTGCACCAAGGCCTCAAATAAATCACACATGGCTCTCAGAGTAGAAACCAAACCCTGCTTTATAAGGCTACTTGGCATCACTGGCTTCTCTACTGAGACATGAAGTGCCAGGCAGGCAAGAAGGTGACAGAGGGTGAATGTCCCTCCCTCACCTTTCCCCATTACCACCACCCCTCCAGCCCTCCACATGCCCATATCTACAATAGAACCACTTCAAAAAATACTCTAATGAGGGGCAAAGTGGAGAGGGCAGGGGCTCAGGCTGGTCAGCAGGCTGGTTCCCATGAGGTAGGTGACACCAGTGCTCCTGTGCAAGAGGCCGGTCATGGGCTCACAGCAGTCAAGAAGCAGTCACTGGCTGACTGAGAAACAGAGGAAGCAGAAAGTCTGGAAGTCTGACCAGAGTACTTGATCACAGGGAACACCTGGGTGGAGAGGGTGAGCTCTTCGATGGTGTCTGCAGAGTCCTTTGAGGAAGAAGTCTTCCTGGATTTAGGGCCGTCTTGAGTCTTCTTGGGCTTGGGTGTGGTCCCACCTTCAGAGGGCAACAGTTTTCCCTCAGAGCAGCCATGCTTTCTGAAGGGAAAAACATGGCTGAGACTCACCTGTAATCTGCCCTCAGTCTGAGGCAGGTAGCCATAGCATTATAGCACTGAGAACTACTACCAGCATATACTAATAGCCATTGACACATTCTACTTATGTGGCAGCATGAGATTTCAAGCAAAAGGGTAAAATGTGGGTAAGGATACAAGGCCTCAGGATGTCCTATGGACAAAGGGTACAGCTAAAAGTAACTGTTTCTGCACATGACTTGGTTGGGCATCCCACAAGCCATCACGAAGATGCTGTGGTTGCATATTCTGATACTCTTACCAACCCCCAGGTGGAAAATGTTCTTCTCATTGTCACAGCCTTTGGAGGAAAGAAACTCAATTTATTTTATTTTTTTTATTTTTTGGTCTTTTTGAGACAGGGTCTCCCTGTAGCTCCAGCAGTCCTGGAACTTGCTTTGTAGACCAGGCTGGTCTTGAACTCACAAAGATCCACCTGCCTCTGCCTCCCAAGTGCTAGGATTAAAGGCATGCACCACCACGCCTGGCTAAGAAACTCAATTTAATAGCCTTCCCTGTTGAAGCAGCACTCACCTTGACCTGCTGCACTCTGGTTTACTGACAGTATTGGATGTCTCATCACCCTTTGAGGCAGTCACAGGTGGTGCTGGCACAGACCACTAGGAACAAAGGAAGCAGTGAGGCAAAAGGGGCAGGTTGAGGCCACATAGGAGAGCTCAGGGTCTTGAACTCCTATTCAGCTCTGCTCTGAGTGAACACAGGGCTCTCCCTTCTCCTATCCTACGTCAGGGGCTCATGTGGTAACTCTTGGTTCTCTCCTGAAACAGGCAGTAAGTTGAGGTTACCAAGCAGTTTTTGATCCTTCAAAGGCAAGTGTCCAGTGCATTCTGCAAATAACTACATCATTGGGGCTAGAGAGATGGCTCAGCAATTAAAAGCACTGACTGCTCTTGTAGAAAACAAGGGTTTGGGGCTGGAGCGATGGCTTAGCGGTTAAGAGCGCCGACCGCTCTTGCAGAGGACCCGGGTTCGATCCTCAGCACCCACATGGCGGCCGAGAGCCGTCTGAAACTCCAATTCCAGGAGAACTCCAGTTCCAGGGGAGTCCGACGCCCTCTTCTGACCTCCGCGGCATTGCACGTCACGGGTGCACAGACTTGCATGCAAAAATACCATTCATACGCATACGGAAATAAATAAAATTTAAAAAAAAAAAATTAAAAAAAAAAAAAAAAAGAAACAAGGGTTTGAATCCAAGTACCCACATGGTGGCTAACAAAACATCTTTACACTCCAGTTCCAGAGGGACCCATGCTCTCTTCTGACCTCCATAAGCATTGCATGGCACAGGTGCACTTAAATAAATGCAGGCATACCATTCATATACATAAAATAAAAATAAATTTAAAAAAAATCCCAACTACATCCTTGAAAGGTAGACACAGAGACAGAGGAGGAGCCCAAGAAGCTGTGCTTCCTGTAGTGGTGTCACTCACCAATGGAGCAGAGTCTGAGACAACCCCTGTGTGGAACCCTTTGTAGCACCAATTCCGAAGCAGATCTACTCCTAGGACAAGATGAGCAGGGTTGGGTCTTAACAAGGAGGAACCAACAGGCCACTTCCTTTCCAGAGAACCATTTCTTGGTCTAATGGGTTTAATCTTACTAAATATGGCCTCCTGCCAACAGGGAGGGCACATCACCTTTGAGCTTATTTCCATGGTACTTCTGTTCCCACTGGGTGGTGAGAATGTTGAAATACCGTGGCTGCTCAAAAAACCGGAGATATCGAGAAGAGATTCGAGAAGGAAAAATTCTTTCAAATTGACCACGACGAGAAAACTCATCTTCCATCTCAACCAGAACCCGAACATCATCTGGTGTCAGGACATCCAGCACAGTCGCATAGAAATCCTACAGCCCAAGGGCCAGGAAGAAAAAAGATTTGACCAATGTAAACCAGAAGCAGAGAATCAAAAAGCTGGTGGAAAGTAAGCAGAATTCTGGGGTCCTAGAGTTCCAGGACTCTCCAGAGCCAACTGATGCCCCTACTTCACCAGCTCTGTACCTCATCTACTGCTAAATCCAATGAACATAGCTGGTAGAAGACATTCCTGGCTGGAGCCAAGGAACCACTGGGGTTGAGACGAAGTGTCTGCTGGAGCTGAGGGTGGACTCCAGTGACAGGTCGGGAAGCCTTGTGCCTTCCTCTCTCACACTGAGCTCACATATCTGTTTTAAGAAGCTCAAGCCTCCCGGGTTTCCCTATGCCAAAAAGGCAGAGGGCTCTGACAAAGAGTGGTCAGTACATCGCTGTGTTAAGAACCTAGTGATTACTGGGCATGGTGGCGCACGCCTTTATCCTAGCACTTGGGAGGCAGAAGGCAGGCAGATCTTTGTGAGTTCAAGGCCAGCCTGGTCTACAGAGTGAGTTCCAGGACAGCTGGGCTAACAGGGAGACCCTGTCCCTCAAAAAAGACAAAAAAAAAAAAAAAAAAAGAACCTAGTGATTATAAAAGCTGGTCATAGTGGTGTACACCTTTAATACTCAGCACTTGAGAGCCAGAGCCACAGGCAAAGCAGAAGCAGGCAGATTTCTATGAGTTCAAGGCAAGCCTTGAACATAGGAATTTCCAGACCAGCTGGGGCTATAGGGAAACCCTGTCTCAAAAAGACAGAAAAAGGGCTGAAGAGATAGCCTAGCAGTTAAGAGCGTCGATTGCTCTGACGAGGACCCGGGTTCGATCCCCACACCAAACACCAATGGTGGCTGAGACCGTCTGTAACTCCAATTCCAGGAGAACTCCAGTTTCCAGGGGAATCTGACACCCTCTTCTGACCTCCGCATCATTGCACGCACACGGGTACACAACCTACATAAAGTTAGTACATTCATACACATAAAAAATAAATAAATAAAAATAAAAAGACAGGAAAAAGTAATTTAATTATAAAATAAATTTTTAAAAAAAGAATTTAAATATTTTAAAATATATTTTCTTTTTTCTTTTAAAATTTATTTTTATGTGTATGAATTGTACTGTCTGCATGCAGGTTTGTGCACCCGTGTCGTGCAATGCCTCGGAGGTCAGAACGAGGGCGTCGATTCCCCTGGAACTGGAGTTAAAGACGATTCTCAGCCGCCATGTGGGTGTTGGGATCGAACCCAGGTACCTTTGCAAGAGCAGTCGGAGTTCTTAACCACTAGGCCATCTCTCCCAGCCCAAAATAATTTTCAAAAGCCAAATATGTACACAGCTCTACGGAAGCAGTTATTAGTTCTGCAATGAAATTTCAGAAAGTAACTGTCCCAACTATCCACTTCCACGCTCTATGGACAATCTGCATTCAGAAATTTGATGTCTGATAGGCTTGGCAGGCATGCTGACCACACTTCTCTCTTTTATTCTATTCTATTCTGTTTATTTCTTGTACAAATGAAAGTATGATCTGGAGAAACCATTGGAAATATTTGTCTATGGCTGACATCTTTAAAAGACTTGAAGTTCCTCTTACCCATCCTTTTCACTGCCTTGGAAAAAGAAGATAGAGACAGAGACTGAGAGATAAAGAGAGACAGACAAAGAAAGAGACAGAGAACAGAAATAGGGAGAATGGGGCTGGAGGATGGCTCAGTGGCTGAGAGCATGACTGCTCTTGCAGAGGACCTGAGTTCCATTCCTAGCGACCATATGGCATCTCGAAAATACCAAAAATAAAATAAAAATAAAAAATAACAACAACAACAACGACAGCAAAGTCACCTGGTCTCCATAGTGAAGTTTCCTGGCCAGCTGAGGCTACAGGGAAGAAACCCTGTAGGTAGCAAGGTAGGTAGGTAGGAGTAGAAGGAAGAAGAAGGAAGGAAGGAAGGAAGGAAAGGAAGGAAGGAAGGAAGGAAGCAAGGAAGAAAAAAAAAAAAAAGAGAATAAGTTTAAAAAAAAGAAAAAAAGAAACAGGGAGAGAAATGATAGAGAACAGAGACCAACAAAAAGAGACAAGACAGAGACAACAGAAAAGAGACATACAGAGAACACAGCTGGAAGAGATAGAAGGATAGAGACAGAAGGATATGTTCATGAACACTATGCCTCCCCTTAGGGTCCGGGCCCTTCCTGTATACCTAAGGATCGTCCCTGATCCATCACAAGCTTCCTCACTGCAAGGGGCCTATCCTATAATATTCAAATGCCAGGCAGAATTTAGAGAATGTGATTGCTACAATTTGGAGCTTTATGTTAAAAAGCCTGGATGCCAGTCTATGGTGCTGCTAGGAGGAAGGGGAAGTGCCTGAGATGGGGCTGGCCATGTCCTTGAGGGCAACAGCTCCAACTCTACACCCAACCTCTGCTTCCCTTCTGACACAAGATAAAAACCTCCTTGCAGCGCATGCTCCCATTATGATGTTCTGTCTCACTCACAGACCCCAGAGCCAAAGGCCACCAACCATTGGACTTGAGAACTCTGAAACTGTGAACCAAAAAAACCTTTTCCCTTAAAACAAAACAAAAACATGGTAATTGACCAGAATGACATAGGTGCCAACAAATCTGTGTATCACAGGATTCCATTTCTTGTTAAGAAACCTTGCTCAATACAGGGAAGACTCATTTCCCTGGGGTCTCAAATGTTTGTCAAGGGCTGTTAGCACTAGGGAGATCAAATTCCCTACCTGGTCAGAAATTTTCTGGCTCTGATAATAAGCCTTCTTCATTCTCTGTGCCGTGAAATGCTCCGGAGTCATTTGACATTTGTCTCTGGGAGAACCTGGCAGGCTAAGACAGGAGGTGGACAAAAAGCAAAAGGTAGGTTAGCAGCTTCCCATGATCCAGAGGGAGATCCAGAGAGAGCCCAGCCCAAAGGGACCCTTTCCCAATCACAGAGGAAGACATATGAACACATGGAGGTATCTGTCCATGAGTGGACCACACTAAAATAAAACTCTTGAGCTTGTCATCCACAACCAAGAAATATGAAAGAACTAAAAGAATGACCCAAAATCTGACCAAAGAGAAGCCTAGTTTAAAGAACACTTCCTACAAACCCAGTTCTGATGTACTGGCAGTAGGACCTTGCACAATAGTGTCTTTATCCATGTTACTATAATTACACGATAGCATCTAACTTTTTTTGTTTATATTTTTTATTTAATTTATTTATTTTTTTTTTTGTGTTTTTTTTTTTGAGACAGGGTCTCTTTAGTCCCAGTGGCCTGGAGCCTCTAATCTGTAGACCAGGCTGGCCTTGAACTCAGAAATCTTGGCTGCCTCTGCCTCTCAAGTTGCTGGGATTAAAGATGTGAGCCACCATGCCTGGCTTTATTTTTTGGTCCTTTTTGGTCTCCCTTTAGTCCCAGCTGCCCTGGAGCTTGCTCTCTTGTATATCAGGGCTAGCCTCTGAACTCAGAAAATCTGCCCTGCCTGTCCCTCCCAAGTGCTGGGATTAAAGGCCTGCACAACACCACGTCCAGTTTGTAATCTTGTTTTTTGGTATTTTTATTTTATGAGTGTTTTGCCTGCAACGTCTCTATGTGCAGGACATGCATGCAACACCCACAGAGACTAGAAGAGGGTGTCAATCCCCTGCAACTGGAATTAAGCAGACTGCTGTTAGCCACTACGGGAGTGCTGGGAACTAAAGCCAGATTCTCTGAGAATCTTAACCACTGATCCATCTCTCTAGTCCTTAGTTTTTTTGTTGTTTTGGCTTTTTTTTTTTTGTTTGTTGTTGTTGTTTTGAGTTTTCTTGAGATAGGCTCTCAATCTGTAAACTGAGAATAGCCTGGAACCCACTATGTGAGCCTTGAATTCATGGAATACTCCTGCTTCAGCGTCCTGAGTGAAATACTCCTGCTTCAGCCTCCTGATGTGTGGGATTTTAGGCATGAGCCCTACTTACCTGGCTATGATCAGTGCCTGAAAGAGAAATATGAAGAGACTGGAAAAGCCAGCAAGATGGCTCAGTGAAGTGGGTGAGGGTGCCTGCTGCCAAGCTTGACACTCTAGAGTTCAGTTCCTGGAACTAACATAGTAGGAGAGACAGGCTTCCTCTGGTTGTCCTCTGACCTCTACTCATGCAATATGGCAGCATGTGCAGACATACAGAACATGCAGACAGAACAGAGGAGACATGGCCGCCCAAGGAAGAAGTGGTCCTGAAAAAGGGAAGAAAGGGAGAAGGCAGAACTGCCGAACATCCAGGGAGAGTGGAGGATGTCACTGTCACTCTGGGAGTGACAGTGCCGACAAGAAGGCTCAGGACCCCAAAGGTGGTGGCAATGTAGTAAAGGTCAGACACATTCTGTGTGAGAAACATGGCAAAATCATGGAAGCCATGGAAAAGTTAAAATCTGGACAATGAAGATCAGTGAAGTGAATCTCACAACAATATAGTAAGATAAAAGCCAGGCAAGGTGGTGACTTGGGTTGGATGACTAAAGGGTCCATGGTGGGACCATTTCAAGAAGCATTTGCCTTGCCTATAAGTGGAATGGATAAGCCTGTTTTACAGACCCACCAAGTGAAGACAAAATATTTGGAATATCATATAAGTGATGGTTGAAGGGAAATAAAAAATAAGAACTAAAAAAAAAAAAAAAAGCTGGGTGCACGCCTTTAATACCAGCACTCAAGACGCAGAGGCAGCAGGCAGGTGGGTCTCTGGGAGCTCAAGGCCAGCCTGGTCTACAAAAGTGAGTTCCAGAAGCTGGGCTACAAGGAGACCCTGTCTGAAAAAAAAAAACAAAGGTTGGACTGGGAAAGGAGTCCCTTCCTCCAAAAGCTTATGGTTGGGCAAGAGCAGAGTAATTTGGATTTTAGCAACTACAGAACAGGGCCAAGTATGCATCCACAAAATATCAAGTGGGCAAAGTAAGTTTGTCACCAAGCAAATCACATTATTTTTGGTTATTTTTACTGTATTTTTTGAGATAGTCGTACTTATGTAGCCCAAGTTAGCCTTTACTTGTTGACCTCTCTCTGCCTCCACCTCCTAATGCTGGGATCACAGATATACTACAGGTGTACAAAGGTGCCCAGCTATGAATCAGAATTTCTATTATTTATATTCCACTCTCTCATTCTCACGAGCTGAATGATCCTGAATCAATTACTCTGTCCTAGGGATCTTCACTGTCCTATCTTTAAACTAGAAAACTAATACTAATCCTCCAGGATTACTGGATAACTATGCCACAGATATTTCCTTCCCAACCTCAGGTACTTACTAAAATAGGAGTTCTCTTTCCTTAAGAGCAGCTTCAAATGCTTTGGGGATGTGGAGGAAAAAGCCTAAACTAAGATGGCTTCATTGAAGCTATCTGCCATCTAGGCCTTGCCAGGTGAGGGGCATTTTCAAAGGGAAGAAACCTCATATCCGGAGAAAAGGATACTTGTGGGAAGCAGCAAGAAGCAACAAACTGATGAGAAAGAACTGGATTAACAAATCCTTAATGACCTGCCAGGGCACCAGAAACAGAAAATTAAAGAGATATGCACTCTCTGGGTGTGGTGGCGCATGCCTTTGATCCAGCACTTGAGGGGAGTGCAGAGGCAGGAGGAGAACCAAAAAAAGAAAAAAGAAAAAAAAGAGAGAGAGATGCCATTGGCTCTGCTCTCTCAAAGAGACACAAAAGAAAAAAAAAAAAAAAAGAGAGAGATGAGAGATGCACGGGGCTGGAGTGATGGCATCAGCAGTTAAGAGACACTGATTACTCTTGCAAGAGAATGCGAGTTCATTCCTCAGCACCCACAGGCAGCTCACAACCACTTGAAACACTCCAAGCTCCAGGGGCTCTGACCGCCTCTATGACCTCTGTGGGCAACTCACAATACAAGGTGAACTTACATTAATCATCGCGTTCATGCATACCACATACACACACACACAACACCACACAACACACACACACACCTGCAGCAAATCAATAAAATAAACTTTTTAAAAAAAGAAAAAAAAAGATAATCAGTGTGTGGTGGTGCACACTTTAAATCCTAACACTTGGAGCGCAGAGGCAGGCGGATCTCTGTGAGGTTTCAAGAGCCAGCCTGGTCTATCAGAGTAGTTCCCAGGCCAGCTGGACTCAAAGGGAGACCCTGTTCCAAAAGACAATAAGAAGAAAAAAAAAAAAAAAAAACCAAAAAAGAGTATACGAATCAATGGAAAGGAGGGTGGGGATTCAAATGTCCAGGTAAAGGGCTTAAATTTTGTCCTCAGGCCCTGTGGAGATTTCTGCACAGGAGAGTGAAGTAACCAAACTTACCAGGTATGATGTGGCAGTAGAATGCATGGACAACAGAAGCAAGTAAGCCATAATGGAGACTAAAAAAGAAAGAGAAAGCTTGGGCGTGGTGGCACACACGCCTTTAAATCCTAGCACTTCTGGAGGCAGATGGCAGGCCAGATCATTGTGAGTTCAAGGCCGGCCTGGTCTACAGAGTGAGTTCCAGGACAGCTGGACTACCAGTGGAGACCCCTGTCTCGAAAAAGATTAAAAAAAATAAAAGAAGAAAAAAAAGAAAGTCTAGAACCATTCCCTCCCACCTCCCAGAAGTCCAATGGGCTGCTCATACTGTCAGCCCAACCTCAGGAAGCTGAGAGGCAGACCTGGTGCTGGAGCCACTGGAGCTGCTGGGGCTGCAGGAACTGGAAATGATATCCTCCGTGTTGGGCAGAACAAAGCCCGCCAGGTTCAGAAGATCACGAATCATCTGGCCTTTGATGCTGATGTCCAGAGGAGAATTGGAATGGAGGCTTCAGGGAAAGAATGCCAAAGGAGAGTCAAAACAGTTACTCCCAGAACCACTTCTGGTTGCGCACCCAAAGCAGGGCTTAGAACTTCCATTTCTCCCTGGCTTCCTTATAGCAAAAGGGATGGAAGGAAATACCCAAATGCATGTGCACTTTATTGAGAGTCCTGTCTCAGATAATGAATACCCTCACTCAGGTTGGTAAACCTGTCCATGATCTTGGTTTGCTACAGAAAGTAGAAGCTTTAATCACCTCTCTCCCTTCTCAAAGAGCCTTAAGATAATGACAAAGAATCAGGAATACAGACCAATCAAGGAGGGAAGTCACCAAGACTACAGTGACAAGGATTCTGAGGACAAAGGATAGAGTCTACATTTAATAAATGGAAAATACCACCTACCTTGGAGAAATGTTGACTTCCAGGACCCAGGGCTTAAGGTTCTCATCCAGCATGATGTCAAAACCAAAGAGTTCATGGCAGCTGTAGGGTCGCTGCACATACAACTTAAGCAGGTTGGTCACATAGGGCTCTGACCTGGTCACACAGATGAGGAAGTATTCAGCCTAGCTCTTCCCAAGGAGCCCTATACCTAGAGCTGCCCTGGCCAGTGGGTGTGGTATAGAATAGGATGACAAAAGCAACTTTGGTCTTCAAAAGGCCTCTTCAAGGGTGGGTATGATGGCAACATGCCTTTTAATCAACACTGAGAGGCTAGCCTGCTCTACAATAGCAGTTCCAGGCCAGCTGGGGTTACAGGGAGACTTGCTCTCAACAAAACAAAAAAAATGTACAAAAGTAAAATATTTTAAAGTAACTTCTTCAAAGCAGGAGCTCATGGCTGCATCCTTTAATTCAGAACTTTAAAATAAGATGAAGTTCAAGGCCAAGCTTCAAGCTACATAAGACCTTTTCCAAACCTGTTCCTCCAACCAAAACACCCTCATGGCTCTAAATATGAAGTATCTGGGCCACTCCCTGGACGAAGTCTGGTAAACAGAATTTGACCACCTACTCTTTCCTATTCTTTCCTCAAAAAACTGAACCCACAGAGGAGCTGGAGAGATAGCTCTGACGGTTAGAGAGCACCGACTCTTGCAGAGGACCCCCGGGTGATCCCCCAGCACCCCACATGGGCGCTAGAAGACCCGTCTGTACTCCAATTCCAGGAGAGCTCCAGTGCCAGGGGAATCCAAATCCGCCTCTTGCTGACCTCGCGGCATTGCCAAGACACGTGGTGCACAGAACCCTGCACTGCAAACAATAACATTCAGTACACTGTACATCACATCCTTGACAACAAAAATAATAATGAAAAAAAAAATTAAAAAAAAAAAAACTGAACCACAGAAAAGACAAAGCCCAGAGAATAGCAGGGGCTGCAGAGAGACAATGAGAAACATGAGGGTTCAACGGCATCCCCCACACCCCAAATAGCAGGGAAACTTACGAAATGATAGTTTTGACAACAGCATCTTTTATCTTCTCCCAGATGGCATCGCTATTAATTCCCTTCTGGCTCAGATAGTTCCACAAAGCCTTCAGTGCCCTGCAGTGATAGGAAGGAATATCTGGGGTTAAATCCTAGAAATGAATGGTAAGAGAAAAAAAGAGGATTAAAGACACTTTCCTCATCTCTCCCACTGACATTTTGAATTTAGGGCTACATCTTGATGCAAATAGACCAATTCTAAAGTGACAAATGCTATGTAACTCATGAGCAATACACTAGTAATCGCCGATCACTGCCCTGAACCTCCCAGACACGTTGGCAACTGATAAGGAAACACTACCGTCAGTACCATTTGTGGCCCTGGCAAGCTGTCTCATCTGCATTGGCCTGATACTCTGCATTCTTTTTGTTGACACTGTAGTTTGTCAGGTGCATGAACTTGTTGCTAAGGCTCTTCATGGAAGGGGAATACCTCTGGGTGAGAAGGAATGGCAGAAGTAAGAGGTCAAGAGCAGACAGCAGACAGCAAACAAAGAGGTCCACCTAAGGGGCAGCTAAAATATGTACACAAGATCTGTTCTGCTCCTTAAAAGCTTGAGAGGGGCATTTGTCGGCAAAGTTACAGAAAAATAAAGCTAAACTAATCTTTGGCCTGCCTTAACCCTGCAGAAAGACCCTTCTCAGATTCAGTAAAGCAGAAAACCTCTTCATTTTCCATTCCCTCTCACCTTCCTTTATGCCAACAATAAACACATTTGTTGATTTTTCAGTTTTGGTGTCTTCCTCCTGAGGAAAACAAACCCCCAACTGTCAGGGACCCCTCACCACTAGCACATACTTGCAACTGGCAAATCGAACGAGTCCATCTGAAAAGAGGTAAATCCGTAGAGGATCGTAAGAAGTGACGTAAACATAGATCCGCAGATCGAATTTGCTGCCGCTGATGAGGTAGGGTTTGTGTAGATACCTACAGAGAGGAGGGCTAACTTTACATCAGGTCAGATGAGATGGGACTTGGTGAGTAACCAAGCTGTGGTGAATGCCAGCTAACCGTTCTCAAGAAGAGCCCCAAACACTTGGTTAAGTAAGGTTTTTGGCTGGGAGGTCAAAAGGCAGAATAACGTCAGAAGAAGGTAACTCAGAGACTGGGGGGTAGGGGTAAGCTAGCAGGGCTTACCTCTGTACCAGGAGGGGTCTGCGCTTGGGAAGCTGGCTCCATTTGTGAATGACCTGTATGCCAATGCCTCGAGCAGATGCTGGCTACAGGTCAAATGGAAAGAAGACAAGATTTGCTCCAAGGCCAGTGCTTTGTCGCTTCCCCTCTCTTCAGCCCATCCCCCTCTCAGCCCCTAGTCTGCTCCTTTTGCCCCTCTCACTGGCTTCACAATCCACTTCTGGCGGCTGCTGCTCTCCCAGGCTTTGCGGAGCAGCTTGGCATCTTGAGGCAGGATAAAGGACTGGGGGAAGAAACTGAACTCCTTCTTGCCAAAGCGGCTCTGCATGCGAGACAGGTTGCGCCACAGCCGGTCCTTCCTCCCAATCTGGAAGGAGCCTGGGAAGTGATTTAGCTACAGAATGGACAAGAGGTAAGCAGAGGGAGAAGACAGGCTAAGACCAAGAGGTCAGATGGCAAGGACCCAATAAATTATTCCAAATACCTCCAGACACTCTACATTCCATTCCATCTTTCTGGCACCATCTGGATAATGGTGCCCCTACCAGTGCAACTACTGAGTAGTCACCAAAAAAGATTAAAGCACAAAAAATACAGACAGTCACTAAGACATGACAGTCACCTTGACTGCAAAGGAAAAAGCTGTTAAATCTTTTTGCATGATAGCATATGGGGCAACAACAGGAAAGCAGCAGCTCCTGAAGGAGCGTGGGGGTAGGAGGACCCACTCGTGCTAACAGGACTGCGGGAATCGCTGTACACACACTGTGGAGAGGGGAGTGGAGGCAGTGGGCGCTGGTCACAGGACAAACACAGCCAACGGTCTCTCTCAAGACAGAGTAAAAAGTATCTGTAAGAAGCAATGCTGCTCAAGCTGCTGCAGAACTAGACAGGCATATGATGTGCCAGGGTTTCCCACTGTACCCTCCACGGGACCTTCTCTTTATAAACCTTTCTCACTTCTCTGGGCTTGTCCTCTTCCCACTCTGCCCCTCACCACCCCAACAGCACCCTCCTTCTGGCCCAGTCCACAGGAAGGCTAGCTCCTCAGAAAGGACCCCACCTTCTGATGCTCTCGAATGGATCGGAAAGCAGGAGACTTCATGTGATGACCCCAGCAGCCCAGCCAGTCATCATTCCCTATAGAAGGCAACCAGAAAGTCAGTCCTGACAACAGCTCAGGCTCTAAAACAGAAAGAGGCTTCAAGGGCCCCAGAAATGCCTCCAGGCCTGGGCATAGCTCCCACAGTTGATTTCAAAGTATTCCCATGGAGTTACCCTAGATGAGGTCTTAGGACCAGGGCCAGAACAGTGGCTCTCTTTCTTCCAACTCTGAGCAACAGGCTCGGACCAGGGGGACTTCAGAGATATTCCACTCCTATGAGGTTGGAAGCTTCAAGACAGGGTCCCCACTTGTGCTCACATATTACAGGGGTACCTAGGGCTTTCTTCCTAAATAGGACAGGCTCATAATGGGACAAGCAACTCACTCTTGCTGATTTTGAAGTGCGACCGTCCGATGGTCTGCTTGACAATGTTGGGAGTAACTGTGCTCATCTTCCACCGGAGTAGCTTCCTCTGTTCCCAGGGAAGTTTCTCCACTGGGGAGAGGCAAGAGCAGGGGCAGGGGGCGAAGAGCAGGAGAATCATGGTGAGGACATGAAAAAGATCGCACTAGTACTCATCCTTTACCGAGCAGACAAATCACTACAAATTGTTGCAGATAAGATTTTGGGGAGCACACTTTAGGTGAAAGAGACAAAGCTGTGCAAGAATAAGGAGCAAAGAAAAGAGATTGTTGGGAAGGGGAAAGAAACAAGATTAGAGGTCATGAGCTAAGCCAGAGGTTATGAGGCTGAGAAGGGACAATTAAAGGAGAGACCAGAAAAGTCCCCTCATTGGATCTAAAGCCACATGGGAATTAAGCACAATGAGCAGCCTTCTTACTGGACATTCTGGAAGCATTCTCCCACCCAGCTGTCCCCCCCTCCCAAGTTTGCTGGCACCCCTCTCTTGGGTGCTCTTCTAGGCTTGGTTACTTGGTCGCATTTACCTCTCTCATCACGAGTCCCAAAATAGATGGTAGGGGGCACATTGGGGAACAGACTATAGATGAGGGCTGATCAGAGAACTTTCTCATGATTGCCAAGGGATTTAGCCATTATCACACATTTCCCTGGATGAAAAAACATGACAGAAAGAGAAAGTGACACCCTCCAGAGGTTTACAGCATTATGGAATGGTTCTGAAAAAAAAGAAGTGCTAATAATTTGCATAAGCAAAATATGAACTAACAGTACTAGAGCTGACCTACCTATAGCCACACAGTTAAAAGCCACTTGAGGGTTCCTAATGCTTCATCTGATAACACATCTCCAATACATCCTGTGATAAGCCACAGGCTAGGGAAGTCTGAATGAGTTCTGAAAGAGGATGTCTGGGTAGAAGCCTGCTATACTATGACAAAGAAGTAGATGAAGGGAGAAAAAGAATGACATGGATGATTTAAAAAGAACATAAGCACAAAAGATCTAAGAGATACAGAAAAAAATTAAAACAAGGAAAGAAGCAGCAGAAAAGCAAAGCAACAGTGAGACGGCCAACCTTTCCTGGTACTTCAGTTATGTGAAAACACAGCTGGCTCAAGCTCTTCTCTCTGAACATGACTTGTAACACTGGATTTTCATGTAAAAAGGGTGGCAACACAGGTCTGGATCTCACAGTGAGATGTTGCAAGGCCCTGGGCTGTAGGGGTTCTACTGTTGATTCGGCTCTCAAAGGGCAACAACAAAAAATATCCACATTCTGTCAGGACAAGCCACTGCCCAGACCATTTTTCTAAAATAGATCATGTGCCAGGAGATTGAATAGCAGTTAAAAAGCAACTGGGTGCTCCTTAGAGGACCTGAGTTCTGTCCAGCACCCCACCTGGTGACCACAACTGACTAGAGACTCCAGGTAAAACACTACACAACACCATAAATTTTTTAATTTAAAAAATACTTTAATTTAATGGAAAGAAAATTCCCCTTTACATTTGAACCTGGTATGAGCTAGTATATTATGTAAGTTATCAGGTTATAAAAAATTCACTTTTGTTGGGCATGGTGGCCGCATGGCTTTAAATCTAACACCTTGGGAGGCAGAGGCAGGCGGATTCTGTGAGTTATCAAAGCCAGCCTGGTTCACAGTGATTTTCCAGGCCAGCTGGAGCTGAAAGGGAGCTCAGTCTCAGAAGGCAACCACCCAAAAATAATCACTGTTGTTATTTTCAGTACCACAGAAAATTACATGCAAAATACTTTAGTATTTCATATCTTCGAATTATTATTATTTATTGTTCATTATTTGTGGAGACGAAAGAATCTCTATGGCAAGGCTGGTCTCAAACTCCCAATTTTCCTACCATAGGCACCCAAGTGCTGGCACTACAGACATGCCTGTTCAAACAAAGAAAATCAAAGCGAATCGAATGAGCTGAGATACAATAACAAAGTAGGAATATAATGTGACATAGTCAATATAGAAAATAATTCTGGCAGTTTCTTAAATAATTCAATAACTACCATACAACCAGCAAAATGTACACCTGGCATTTATCCCAAAGAAATGGCACTCATGTTTGTATAATATAAGTGCATGATTACTTAATGCAGCTTTACTCACAACAGTCAAAAGTAGGAAGCAACCGAAGTATCCTTCAACTGTGAATGGTTAAACTGCAGTGTATCAGCAGAACATGGTAGCTCATGCCTGTATATCCGCCAGCACTTTATGGAAAGCAGAAGGTGGCTAAGGATGGCACAGCAGAGCATACCAAACAACAACCAACAACCTGGCATATAGTCCAGGAGTGCAACAATAAAACAATGCCATGGGGCGCGAAGATGTCGCGGTTTTAAGCACACCGACTGAATCTTGCAGAGGACCCAGGTTGATTCCCAGTACCCCCCTCATGGGCGGATAAACGTCTTTAAACTCCAGTTACAGGGGAATCTGCACACCCTCTTCTGACGCTTCCATGGCATTGCACGACTGGTGCACCAACCTACATCAGACAGTACAATCATACACAAAAAAAAAAAAAATTTTGGGGGCTGGAGAGATGGCCCTAGTGGCTAAGAGCACCGAATGCTCTTATTGCACGGGGACTGCCCGGGGTTCGATCCAGCACCACAGATGGCGGCTGGACTCATACCGTAACTTCCAATTCCAGAAAAACCCAGTCCATGGGATTGACCCGACTCTTAATTTCTTGACCATCCGAGGTTGGACGGACAGTCACACTAACATGCAAGAACGGTACATTCATACAAATAATTAATTAATTAATTTAAGTGGGCGGGTGGGTTGCATGCCTTTTATCTCCATAATTTCCCCAGCACTCGGGGAGGTGAGAGATAGTGGGATCCTTGGGTTCAAGGCATGCCTGGCTACAGAACGGCTCTTCGACACGACAACAGATACCTGGTACTTAAAAAAGGGGGACCCTTCTCAAAAATGCAATAAATATAGCAAACAACAAATAAATAAATAGTAAATTTTTTGAAAAATTAGAAAAAAAAAAAAATCAATTGAACTAGCAGGGTATGGTGGCACATTATTAGTCCCCTTAAACTCTCCAGCATGGGGGCAGAGGCAGGTGGAGTCGACTTCTAAGTGATTCAAGGTCAGTGCCCCTCACTGGTATTTAGGGAGCAAGTTGTACGTGTCTCAGCAGGGAGAACAGTGCTCGGGGCTCTAGACATGAGAGAGAGCGCCAGCGCGTTCTAGAAAAGAGCAGAAGAAGAAAGATCATAAACTCCAATAAATTTCAAGCAAAATTATACTAGGCTTATCCTTCATCCAGGCTTTGGGAGGGACAGTCTGGGTCCCCGAGGACCACTGAGGAGGCTCAAACCACATAGTACTTTACCTACATTTATGTATGAAGTGTAGCCACACCCTTGACACACCTGAGCAATATCCCAATCTAACCCCAATACCCAACCAGAGGGCCAAATTATAGAATACCCAAAGTCCTAAGGAGAGGCAGCTGTTGTAAGCCTTGGCCTTACAGGCTAAAGTGGACCTGGGGACAGGCCCCTGTTCCACCTTCCTCAGGGACGCTGGCTACGGAGGCTGTGAGGCTACTGCGTGTGCTAGACCCTCTCCTCCTGGCCCATCTGGGGAGAAGGGCCCGCTGTTTGCTTTTCATACACCCACCTACCCTGCTCGGGGTTTGTTCAGAGAAAGCATGGCTTCGTGGACCGCTGTCCTGCACCACGCCTTCACCAGCTCTCTGCTTTGGTTTTCCAGTGACTCTGAAGCAGTCTGGTTGTCCCTCGACCCCCTTACCCCTGCCATACTGCCCGACCTGGGGCTATGTGCATCTCTGCGCTCCAAAGGAGTAGGGCTTCCTGCATCTTTGGGGCTCACTTTAGAGAACCACTCCCTATACATCAGAAGTTGCACCTTGGCTCTTTTGGTGCCTTAACAACTTGAAACAAAAGCTTCCCATCAAGATTTTTAGGAGAAAGGAGACAACAATTCTTCTATATTGGGTCTTACTCATACAAAGAAGCTACGGAAAACCATTGGCAGGGTGGGAAACCCAGCAGAGGTGCCTGCCAGAGTCCCGAGGGTCACATGTTCCGACCGGTTCAACTCAAGATAGCCACTAATGTAGGCTAGCCCACTTGCTAGGGGTGCCAGGTTTGCTAAAAGCCAGATTCCCAGAGTGTAGAGTCCCTCTGTCTAGCTATTGTTCTTGTGGAGCGAGTCCGCTCAGTGCCGGAGGTATGTTCGGTGCCTGGACTGAGGCGTCCTCTGAGGGGGTTGTTGTCCGGAATGTGCTGAGGAAGCTTTCGAGGGTGAGTGCAAGCCTATGCTGTGGCTTTTGGGCCTCCTGAGGTAGAGGCGCCTTCTAGGGCTGCTACTTCCCCATACAAGAGAGCATTGACAGTTTTGCCCCTGTGGAGCCGGTGAGGGGAGGGTTGAAGTGGATGGTGGCGCTCTCATTAGAGCCAGCAGTGCCTGTGAAAAGCAAGAATGTGCTGGAAGTACTGCTAAGACTTGTAGACCCCCAGCCTAGGTTGTCAGAACAGCCCGCTGCAGAGGGCACCCTGCAGAGCAACCAGCCTGCAACGAAGCTAGCAGACATCCCTCTACCCCAAAATGTGCACAGGGCTGAGATGCTTTTAGCTCCCGAGACATTAGGAAGATGTCGCTGACATCCTCCACTCAGCTGAATCCACCAAGCTTAGCCCACAGGGATGAGGCAGCAAGGACTCCCACTACAAACCTTGCCAAGGCAGCCCCTGGCTTGGCTTAGGGGCAGGTGGCTCCCAGTGCCATGACAGAGGCTGATCGGTCTGCCTTTCAGCAAATACAACCACCAAATTTCTACCCAGTGTGGACGGCCTCTGGTCGTATTCCTCAGTTCCACCTTGAGTCGATTTAGACTATCCGCCTGGCCCCAAAGAAATGGGAATGGCATAGTTCTTGAAGCCCTGGCTAGTCTGCCACGTACCATGTGTGAATTAAGGTTCCAACCCGGTCTGGTGGTCACTGAATTAAGGTGTTCAATCCCCGTAACCTTGTCCCAGCCTGGGGGGAGTACGTGGGGGGAAAGGCATGCGGTTAGAGTAAACTTAAGGGAAGGAGGTTTTGTGGCAATCCGCATTCGAGTGAACCCTTGAGTGAATGGCACAATGGACGGAGGACCCAGCCAGCGCCGTCTGGCAACCGCCACCTCAAGGGGTTGCCAGCACGGCACACAGCGCGTTAGTGGGCAATGGCTGCCGCGAGCACTCGGGCTACGAGGAAAAAAAGAGGAAGACCAACACCCCACATAATTAAAAGCTGCTTCTTGTGTGGTTCTATCTAGTGTTTCATCTGGAACTTCGGTGGAAGAAGCTAGCTGGTCCTTCTCACTTCGATTTCTTCACCCAGAAAAGTCCTGGGCGTTATTTGGCAGCGTGTTACAGATTACTATGTACTCCTCCTTTGGCTCCGTAGGTATCAGAGTGGGTGGGCTCACGTTCCTCCTTGTTAATGCTTTCACCTAGATCGCATCCACAAGGAAAGCCAAGGTTTCTACGCGCCTACTTGTGGAGGAATGAGCCCACAAGTTATGGGTCTTTGCGTCAGAGGAAGGCCCCGTGTCAGGGTTCTTGCAAAGTTTCGGACCCCTCGCCAGACCCATTTAGATAACTTCCTATTTTATGTAACTATTGGGCCTAGAGACTATTATCCTTATACACAGCCTCACCGCTCAGTTGTTTCTCGTATCATAGCTCAAATAAGTCCAGGCTCAGGCCGTCGGGCAACCGTAGAGAGCATGAGGCTGTTTTTTAACTTTTTGGATTCTTAATGCTGTCTTTATTAATGCAGGCCCGGTCGGTGGTTTCCCCCTGTTTCCTTCATTCGCGCCATGTCTGGTTCCCGGTGTTGGGCGGGCTCCCCGCGATTTCCTTACAGGCAGGAGACCTAACGTCTAGGGTGCAGCCATCAGACTCCTCACAGGACAGGTCCTCCTGGCAGGTGAAGTGGTCATCAAAGGAATGGAGAAGAGGCTCAGGAACTGGGGTCCCAGCAGGGGTCCTGCCCCCTGGGCTGGAGGCTGAGAGCAACGCGGTCCAGGATCGGGTGCTACTGACGAGGGCGAAGGGGCTCTGGGGGCTGCATTCCTCCATCCCTGTGTTCAGGCAGCTGAGGCTGCTGAAGGTCTGACAGTTCTGTGGAGGAACAGACACAGAGGTCAACGGTACCGGTGGCCAGTCTCCTTCTGGAACCATAGGTCAAGCACCCAGTGCCAAAGCCTACGCCTTGCCTCAAAGACTCTGGTCTGTCCAGGCTTGTGTGAAGTCCAGTACACAATGAGACCTGACTCAAAGTACCTTCCCCTCTTTGGCCAGTGGAAAGTCAGCCTGAGCATCTCACAAGGAAATGGAGAACTCAGCTGGTCATCTCCCCACTCTTGGGGGCCACAGAAACAGGCCCACTGGTAGCCTACCAGGCAGACCTCAGCTTCGTGGGAAGGTGCCCGTTCCTTACTTAGGCCATTTTACTCCAGGTGTCCCTCGTTCTAGCACCCCCTCCTTCTTCTGTGTGCAAGTCCTTACAGAAAATGATCCTTCTTGTTCATGTATGCTGGCAGGCGTCACGCTTGTGACAAGTCCCTTGCCAGAAATTACTTTCTTTTATTTCGGCGTTGATGCAGCAATGGGTTGCTAGTGTGACAGCTATTAACATGAACCCTAATGTTCATACTACTTGAAGAGAATAATCCCGCGCAGACAGGCCTGGTTATACCGCTGTTCCATCTTGGCTTAGAACATGAATTTCTCTTCGGTAGGTCACTTGGTGGTGGTGGGCTCAGAGATGGTGTTGTGGATGGTAGTTAGGGACGCTGGACCGGGAGGTACTAGAAGAAACTCGCAACTTCTATCATTTATGGTGAGCTATATCCCTATTGTCTCGGTGTAGATTTGAATCAGTCAAGATTTTACATGCATACTGGAAGAAACCAGCTCGAAAGTGGAACCGCCAAGACTCCTCTAGTTCTGGTATCAGTTACAGGGAAACAGGAACTCAATGAACAAGACAGTTCCTTACCACTGAGAAAGTTATGACGTTGGCAGCGAGGTCCATATAACCTGAGAGACATGGCATTGAGGCCAAAGGCTCAGGCCTAACACTGCACAGTGGTACTGCTCCCGACAGTGGCTTCGCAGCATGGTTCAGATATGGGTCCCCTNCCTGTCTCAAAAAGACAGAAAAAAGGGCTGAAGAGATAGCCTAGCAGTTAAGAGCGTCGATTGCTCTTGCAGAGGACCCGGGTTCGATCCCCAGCACCTATATGGTGGCTGAGAACCGTCTGTAACTCCAATTCCAGGAGAACTCCAGTTCCAGGGGAATCTGACACCCTCTTCTGACCTCCGCATCATTGCACGACACGGGTACACAAACCTACATGCAGACAGTACATTCATACACATAAAAAAATAAATAAATAAAAATAAAAAAGACAGGAAAAAAGTATATTAATTATAAAAATAAATTTTAAAAAAATCCCAACTACATCCTTGAAAGGTAGACACAGAGACAGAGGAGGAGCCCAAGAAGCTGTGCTTCCTGTAGTGGTGTCACTCACCAATGGAGCAGAGTCTGAGACAACCCCTGTGTGGAACCCTTTGTAGCACCAATTCCGAAGCAGATCTACTCCTAGGACAAGATGAGCAGGGTTGGGTCTTAACAAGGAGGAACCAACAGGCCACTTCCTTTCCAGAGAACCATTTCTTGGTCTAATGGGTTTAATCTTACTAAATATGGCCTCCTGCCAACAGGGAGGGCACATCACCTTTGAGCTTATTTCCATGGTACTTCTGTTCCCACTGGGTGGTGAGAATGTTGAAATACCGTGGCTGCTCAAAAAACCGGAGATATCGAGAAGAGATTCGAGAAGGAAAAATTCTTTCAAATTGACCACGACGAGAAAACTCATCTTCCATCTCAACCAGAACCCGAACATCATCTGGTGTCAGGACATCCAGCACAGTCGCATAGAAATCCTACAGCCCAAGGGCCAGGAAGAAAAAAGATTTGACCAATGTAAACCAGAAGCAGAGAATCAAAAAGCTGGTGGAAAGTAAGCAGAATTCTGGGGTCCTAGAGTTCCAGGACTCTCCAGAGCCAACTGATGCCCCTACTTCACCAGCTCTGTACCTCATCTACTGCTAAATCCAATGAACATAGCTGGTAGAAGACATTCCTGGCTGGAGCCAAGGAACCACTGGGGTTGAGACGAAGTGTCTGCTGGAGCTGAGGGTGGACTCCAGTGACAGGTCGGGAAGCCTTGTGCCTTCCTCTCTCACACTGAGCTCACATATCTGTTTTAAGAAGCTCAAGCCTCCCGGGTTTCCCTATGCCAAAAAGGCAGAGGGCTCTGACAAAGAGTGGTCAGTACATCGCTGTGTTAAGAACCTAGTGATTACTGGGCATGGTGGCGCACGCCTTTAATCCTAGCACTTGGGAGGCAGAGGCAGGCAGATCTTTGTGAGTTCAAGGCCAGCCTGGTCTACAGAGTGAGTTCCAGGACAGCTGGGGCTACAGGGAGACCCTGTCTCAAAAAGACCAAAAAAAAAAAAAAAAAAGAACCTAGTGATTATAAAAGCTGGTCATAGTGGTGTACACCTTTAATACTCAGCACTTGAGAGGCAGAGCCACAGGCAGAAGCAGAAGCAGGCAGATTTCTATGAGTTCAAGGCAAGCCTTGAACATAGGAATATCCAGACCAGCTGGGGCTATAGGGAAACCCTGTCTCAAAAAGACAGAAAAAAGGGCTGAAGAGATAGCCTAGCAGTTAAGAGCGTCGATTGCTCTTGCAGAGGACCCGGGTTCGATCCCCAGCACCTATATGGTGGCTGAGAACCGTCTGTAACTCCAATTCCAGGAGAACTCCAGTTCCAGGGGAATCTGACACCCTCTTCTGACCTCCGCATCATTGCACGACACGGGTACACAAACCTACATGCAGACAGTACATTCATACACATAAAAAAATAAATAAATAAAAATAAAAAAGACAGGAAAAAAGTATATTAATTATAAAAATAAATTTTTAAAAAAGAATTTAAATATTTTAAAAATATATTTTCTTTTTCTTTTAAAATTTATTTTTATGTGTATGAATGTACTGTCTGCATGCAGGTTTGTGCACCCGTGCCGTGCAATGCCTCGGAGGTCAGAAGAGGGCGTCGAATTCCCCTGGAACTGGAGTTAAAGACGATTCTCAGCCGCCATGTGGGTGTTAGGGATCGAACCCAGGTCCTTTGCAAGAGCAGTCGGAGTTCTTAACCACTAGGCCATCTCTCCAGCCTCAAAATATATTTTCAAAAGGCCAAATATGTACACAGCTCTACGGAAGCAGTTATTAGTTCTGCAATGAAATTTCAGAAAGTAACTGTCCCAACTATCCACTTCCACGCTCTATGGACAATCTGCATTCAGAAATTTGATGTCTGATAGGCTTGGCAGGCATGCTGACCACACTTCTCTCTTTTATTCTATTCTATTCTGTTCTATTTTCTTGTACAAATGAAAGTATGATCTGGAGAAACCATTGGAAATATTTGTCTATGGCTGACATCTTTAAAAGACTTGAAGTTCCTCTTACCCATCCTTTTCACTGCCTTGGAAAAAGAGAGATAGAGACAGAGACTGAGAGATAAAGAGAGACAGACAAAGAAGAGACAGAGACAGAAATAGGGAGAATGGGGCTGGAGTGATGGCTCAGTGGCTGAGAGCACTGACTGCTCTTGCAGAGGACCTGAGTTCCATTCCTAGCACCCATATGGCATCTCGAAAATACCAAAAATAAAAATAAAAATAAAAATAAACAACAACAACAACGACAAAGCAAAGTCACCTGGTCTCCATAGTGAAGTTCCTGGCCAGCTGAGGCTACAGGGAAGAAACCCTGTAGGTAGCAAGGTAGGTAGGTAGGTAGGTAGGAAGGAAGGAAGGAAGGAAGGAAGGAAGGAAGGAAGGAAGGAAGGAAGGAAGGAAGTCAATTGCATCAACTGCAGGGTTTTAAAAAAAAAAAAAAAAAGAAACAGGGAGAGACTAAATGATAGAGACAGAGACCAACAAAAAGAGACAAGACAGAGAAACAGAAAAGAGACATACAGAGAAACACAGCTGGAAGAGATAGAAGGATAGAGACAGAAGGATATGTTCATGAACACTATGCCTCCCCTTAGGGTCCGGGCCCTTCCTGTATACCTAAGGATCGTCCCTGATCCATCACAAGCTTCCTCACTGCAAGGGGCCTATCCTATAATATTCAAATGCCAGGCAGAATTTAGAGAATGTGATTGCTACAATTTGGAGCTTTATGTTAAAAAGCCTGGATGCCAGTCTATGGTGCTGCTAGGAGGAAGGGGAAGTGCCTGAGATGGGGCTGGCCATGTCCTTGAGGGCAACAGCTCCAACTCTACACCCAACCTCTGCTTCCCTTCTGACACAAGATAAAAACCTCCTTGCAGCGCATGCTCCCATTATGATGTTCTGTCTCACCACAGACCCCAGAGCCAAAGGCCACCAACCATGGACTGAGAACTCTGAAACTGTGAACCAAAAAACCTTTTCCCTTAAAACAAAACAAAAACATGGTAATTGACCAGAATGACATAGGTGCCAACAAATCTGTGTATCACAGGATTCCATTTCTTGTTAAGAAACCTTGCTCAATACAGGGAAGACTCATTTCCCTGGGGTCTCAAATGTTTGTCAAGGGCTGTTAGCACTAGGGAGATCAAATTCCCTACCTGGTCAGAAATTTTCTGGCTCTGATAATAAGCCTTCTTCATTCTCTGTGCCGTGAAATGCTCCGGAGTCATTTGACATTTGTCTCTGGGAGAACCTGGCAGGCTAAGACAGGAGGTGGACAAAAAGCAAAAGGTAGGTTAGCAGCTTCCCATGATCCAGAGGGAGATCCAGAGAGAGCCCAGCCCAAAGGGACCCTTTCCCAATCACAGAGGAAGACATATGAACACATGGAGGTATCTGTCCATGAGTGGACCACACTAAAATAAAACTCTTGAGCTTGTCATCCACAACCAAGAAATATGAAAGAACTAAAAGAATGACCCAAAATCTGACCAAAGAGAAGCCTAGTTTAAAGAACACTTCCTACAAACCCAGTTCTGATGTACTGGCAGTAGGACCTTGCACAATAGTGTCTTTATCCATGTTACTATAATTACAGCATCACTTTTTTTGTTTAATTTTTATTTTATTTATTTATTTTTTTTTGTTTTTTTTTTGAGACAGGGTCTCCCTTTAGTCCCAGATGGCCTGGAGCTCAATCTGTAGACCAGGCTGGCCTTGAACTCAGAAATCTGCCTGCCTCTGCCTCTCAAGTGCTGGGATTAAAGATGTGAGCCACCATGCCTGGCTTTATTTTTTGGTCTTTTTGGTCTCCCTTTAGTCCCAGCTGCCCTGGAGCTTGCTCTGTATATCAGGCTAGCCTTGAACTCAGAAATCTGCCTGCCTCTCCCTCCCAAGTGCTGGGATTAAAGGCCTGCACCACCACGTCCAGTTAGTAATCTTGTTTTTTGGTATTTTTATTTTATGAGTGTTTTGCCTGCACGTCTCTATTGCAGGACATGCATGCAACACCCACAGAGACTAGAAGAGGGTGTCAATCCCCTGCAACTGGAATTACAGACTGCTGTTAGCCACTACGGGAGTGCTGGGAACTAAAGCCAGATTCTCTGAGAATCTTAACCACTGATCCATCTCTCTAGTCCTTAGTTTTTTTGTTGTTTTGGCTTTTTTTGTTGTTGTTGTTGTTGTTTTAGTTTTCTTGAGATAGGCTCTCAATCTGTAACTGAGAATAGCCTGGAACCCACTATGTAGCCTTGAATTCATGGAATACTCCTGCTTCAGCGTCCTGAGTGAAATACTCCTGCTTCAGCCTCCTGAGTGTTGGGATTTTAGGCATGAGCCACTCTACCTGGCTATGATCAGTGCTGAAAGAGATATGAAGAAGACTGGAAAGCCAGCAAGATGGCTCAGTGAGTGGGTGAGGGTGCCTGCTGCCAAGCTTGACACTCTGAGTTCAGTTCCTGGAACTAACATAGTAGGAGAGACAGGCTTCCTCTGGTTGTCCTCTGACCTCTACTCATGCAATATGGCACATGTGCAGACATACAGACACATGCAGACAGACAGAGGAGATGCCGCCCAAGGAGAAAAGTGGTCCTGGAAAAGGGAAGAAAGGGAGAAGGCAGAACTGCCGAGACATCCAGGGAGAGTGGAGGATGTCACTGTCACTCTGGGAGTGACAGTGCCGACAAGAAGGCTCAGGACCCCAAAGGTGGTGGCAATGTAGTAAAGGTCAGACACATTCTGTGTGAGAAACATGGCAAAATCATGGAAGCCATGGAAAAGTTAAAATCTGGAATGAGATTCAGTGAAGTGAATCTCACACAATATAGTGAAGATAAAGCCAGGCAGGGAGTGACTTGGGTTGGATGACTAAAGGGTCCATGGTGGGACCATTTCAAGAAGCATTTGCCTTGCCTATAAGTGGAATGGATAAGCCTGTGTTTACAGACCCACCAGTGAAGACAAAATTTGGATATCATATAAGTATGGTTGAAGGGAAAAAATAAAATAAGACTAAAAAAAAAAAAAAAAAAGCTGGGTGCACGCCTTTAATACCAGCACTCAAGACGCAGAGGCAGAGGCAGGTGGGTCTCTGGGAGCTCAAGGCCAGCCTGGTCTACAAAGTGAGTTCCAGGAAGCTGGGGCTACAAGGAGACCCTGTCTGAAAAAAAAAAAAAAGGTGACTGGAAAGGAGTCCCTTCCTCCAAAAAGCTTATGGTGTGGCAAGCAGAGTAATTTGGATTTTAGCAACTACAGAACAGGGCCAAGTATGCATCCACAAAATATACAGTGGGCAAAGTAAGTTTGTCACCAAGCAAATCACATTATTTTTGGTTATTTTTACTGTATTTTTTGAGATAGTCGTACTATGTAGCCCAAGTTAGCCTCTAACTTGTGACCCTCCTGCCTCCACCTCCTAATGCTGGGATCACAGATATACTACAGGTGTACAAAGGTGCCCAGCTATGAATCAGAATTTCTATTATTTATATTCCACTCTCTCATTCTCACGAGCTGAATGATCCTGAATCAATTACTCTGTCCTAGGGATCTTCACTGTCCTATCTTTAAACTAGAAAACTAATACTAATCCTCCAGGATTACTGGATAACTATGCCACAGATATTTCCTTCCCAACCTCAGGTACTTACTAAAATAGGAGTTCTCTTTCCTTAAGAGCAGCTTCAAATGCTTTGGGGATGTGGAGGAAAAAGCCTAAACTAAGATGGCTTCATGAAGCTATCTGCCATCTAGGCCTTGCCAGGTGAGGGGCATTTTCAAAGGGAAGAAACCTCATATCCGGAGAAAAGGATACTTGTGGGAAGCAGCAAGAAGCAACAAACTGATGAGAAAGAACTGGATTAACAAATCCTTAATGACCTGCCAGGGCACCAGAAACAGAAAATTAAGAGATATGCACTCTCTGGGTGTGGTGGCGCATGCCTTTGATCCCAGCACTTGAGGAGGCAGAGGCAGGGGAGACAAAAAAGAAAAAAAAAAAAAAAGAGAGAGAGATGCATTGGCTCTCTCTCTCAAAGAGAAAAAAAGAAAAAAAAAAAAAAAAAGAGAGAGAGAGAGATGCACTGGGGGCTGGAGTGATGGCTCAGCAGTTAAGAGCACTGATTACTCTTGCAAGAGATGGAGGTTCATTCCCAGCACCCACATGGCAGCTAGCAACCACTTGAAACTCCAGCTCCAGGGGCTCTGACGCCCTCTTATGACCTCTGTGGGCACTGCACAAATACAGATGTACTTACATACACGCGTTCATGCATACACATACACACACACACACACACACACAACACACACACACAAATCAATAAAATACTTTTTAAAAAAAGAGATATGCAGCCGGGTGTGGTGGTGCACACCTTTAATCCTAACACTTGGGAGGCAGAGGCAGGCGGATCTCTGTGAGTTCAAGGCCACCTGGTCTACAGAGTGAGTTCCAGGCCAGCTGGGACTAAAGGGAGACCCTGTTCTCAAAAGACAAAAGAACAAAAAAAAAAAAAAAAAACCAAAAAAGAGATACGAAGTCATGGAAAGGAGGGTGGGGATTCAAATGTCCAGGTAAAGGGCTTAAATTTTGTCCTCAGGCCCTGTGGAGATTTCTGCACAGGAGAGTGAAGTAACCAAACTTACCAGGTATGATGTGGCAGTAGAATGCATGGACAACAGAAGCACAGTAGCCATAATGGAGACTAAAAAAGAAAGAGAAGCTGGGCGTGGTGGCACACGCCTTTAATCCTAGCACTCTGGAGGCAGAGGCAGGCAGATCATTGTGAGTTCAAGGCCAGCCTGGTCTACAGAGTGAGTTCCAGGACAGCTGGGACTACAGGGAGACCCTGTCTCGAAAAGATTAAAAAAAAAAAAAAAGAAAAAAAAGAAAAAGTCTAGAACCCATTCCCTCCCACCTCCCAGAAGTCCAATGGGCTGCTCATACTGTCAGCCCAACCTCAGGAAGCTGAGAGGCAGACCTGGTGCTGGAGCCACTGGAGCTGCTGGGGCTGCAGGAACTGGAAATGATATCCTCCGTGTTGGGCAGAACAAAGCCCGCCAGGTTCAGAAGATCACGAATCATCTGGCCTTTGATGCTGATGTCCAGAGGAGAATTGGAATGGAGGCTTCAGGGAAAGAATGCAAAGGAGAGTCAAAGCAGTACTCCAGAACCACTTCTGGTTGCGCACCCAAAGCAGGGCTTAGACTCCATTTCTCCCTGGCTTCCTTATAGCAAAAGGGATGGAAGGAAATACCCAAATGCATGTGCACTTTATTGAGAGTCCTGTCTCAGATAATGAATACCCTCACTCAGGTTGGTAAACCTGTCCATGATCTTGGTTTGCTACAGAAAGTAGAAGCTTTAATCACCTCTCTCCCTTCTCAAAGAGCCTTAAGATAATGACAAAGAATCAGGAATACAGACCAATCAAGGAGGGAAGTCACCAAGACTACAGTGACAAGGATTCTGAGGACAAAGGATAGAGTCTACATTTAATAAATGGAAAATACCACCTACCTTGGAGAAATGTTGACTTCCAGGACCCAGGGCTTAAGGTTCTCATCCAGCATGATGTCAAAACCAAAGAGTTCATGGCAGCTGTAGGGTCGCTGCACATACAACTTAAGCAGGTTGGTCACATAGGGCTCTGACCTGGTCACACAGATGAGGAAGTATTCAGCCTAGCTCTTCCCAGAGGAGCCTATACCTAGAGCTGCCCTGGCCAGTGGGGTGGTATAGAATTAGGAGGACAAAAGCAACTTTGTCTTCAAAAGTGCCTCTTCAGGGCTGGGTATGATGGCACATGCCTTTAATCCAAGCACCTGAGAGGCTAGCCTGCTCTACATAGCAAGTTCCAGGCCAGCTGGGGTACAGGGAGACCTTGCTCAACAACAACAAAAAAAAGTACAAAAGTAAATAAATTTTAAAGTACTTCTTCAAAGCCAGGCAGCTCATGGCTGCATGCCTTTAATTCCAGAACTTAAAATAAGATGAGTTCAAGGCCAGCTTCAGCTACATAAGACCATTTCCAAACTGTTCCTCCAACCAAAACACCCTCATGGCTCTAAAATGATGATCTGGGCCACTCCCTGGACGAAGTCTGGTAAACAGAATTTGACCACCTACTCTTTCCTATTCTTTCCTCAAAACTGAACCACAGAAGGGCTGGAGAGATAGCCTAGCGGTTAAGAGCACCGACGCTCTTGCAGAGGACCCGGGTTCGATCCCCAGCACCCACATGGCGGCTAAGAACCGTCTGTAACTCCAATTCCAGGAGAACTCCAGTTCCAGGGGAATCCAACGCCCTCTTCTGACCTCCGCGGCATTGCACGACACGGGTGCACAGACCTGCATGCAAACAATACATTCATACACATACAAAAATAAATAAAAAAAAAAAAAATTAAAAAAAAAAAAAACTGAACCACAGAAAAGACAAAGCCCAGAGAATAGCAGGGGCTGCAGAGAGACAATGAGAAACATGAGGGTTCAACGGCATCCCCCACACCCCAAATAGCAGGGAAACTTACGAAATGATAGTTTTGACAACAGCATCTTTTATCTTCTCCCAGATGGCATCGCTATTAATTCCCTTCTGGCTCAGATAGTTCCACAAAGCCTTCAGTGCCCTGCAGTGATAGGAAGGAATATCTGGGGTTAAATCCTAGAAATGAATGGTAAGAGAAAAAAAGAGGATAAAGACACTTTCCTCATCTCTCCCACTGACATTTTGAATTTAGGGCTACATCTTGATGCAAATAGACCAATTCTAAAGTGACAAATGCTATGTAACTCATGAGCAATACACTAGTAATCGCCGATCACTGCCCTGAACCTCCCAGACACGTTGGCAACTGATAAGGAAACACTACCGTCAGTACCATTTGTGGCCCTGGCAAGCTGTCTCATCTGCATTGGCCTGATACTCTGCATTCTTTTTGTTGACACTGTAGTTTGTCAGGTGCATGAACTTGTTGCTAAGGCTCTTCATGGAAGGGGAATACCTGGGTGAGAAGAATGGCAGAAGTAAGAGGTCAAGAGCAGACAGCAGACAGGCAAACAAAGACTCCCAAGGGGCAGCTAAAAATATGTTCACAGATCTGTTCTGCTCCTTAAAAGCTTGAGAGGGGCATTTGTCGGCAAAGTTACAGAAAAATAAAGCTAAACTAATCTTTGGCCTGCCTTAACCCTGCAGAAAGACCCTTCTCAGATTCAGTAAAGCAGAAAACCTCTTCATTTTCCATTCCCTCTCACCTTCCTTTATGCCAACAAAACACATTTGTTATTTTTCAGTTTGGTGTCTTCCTCCTGAGGAAAACAAACCCCCAACTGTCAGGGACCCCTCACCACTAGCACATACTTGCAACTGGCAAATCGAACGAGTCCATCTGAAAAGAGGTAAATCCGTAGAGGATCGTAAGAAGTGACGTAAACATAGATCCGCAGATCGAATTTGCTGCCGCTGATGAGGTAGGGTTTGTGTAGATACCTACAGAGAGGAGGGCTAACTTTACATCAGGTCAGATGAGATGGGACTTGGTGAGTAACCAAGCTGTGGTGAATGCCAGCTAACCGTTCTCAAGAAGAGCCCCAAACACTTGGTTAAGTAAGGTTTTTGGCTGGGAGGTCAAAAGGCAGAATAACGTCAGAAGAAGGTAACTCAGAGACTGGGGGGTAGGGGTAAGCTAGCAGGGCTTACCTCTGTACCAGGAGGGGTCTGCGCTTGGGAAGCTGGCTCCATTTGTGAATGACCTGTATGCCAATGCCTCGAGCAGATGCTGGCTACAGGTCAAATGGAAAGAAGACAAGATTTGCTCCAGGCCAGTGCTTTGTCGCTCCCCCCTCTCAGCCCATCCCCCTCTCAGCCCCTAGTCTGCTCCTTTTGCCCCTCTCACTGGCTTCACAATCCACTTCTGGCGGCTGCTGCTCTCCCAGGCTTTGCGGAGCAGCTTGGCATCTTGAGGCAGGATAAAGGACTGGGGGAAGAAACTGAACTCCTTCTTGCCAAAGCGGCTCTGCATGCGAGACAGGTTGCGCCACAGCCGGTCCTTCCTCCCAATCTGGAAGGAGCCTGGGAAGTGATTTAGCTACAGAATGGACAAGAGGTAAGCAGAGGGAGAAGACAGAGCTAAGACCAAGAGGCAGATGGCAAGACCCAATAAATTATTCCAATACCTCCAACACTCTACATTCCATTCCATCTTTCTGGCACCATCTGATAATGGTGCCCCTACCAGTGCAACTACTGAGTAGTCACCAAAAAAGATTAAAGCACAAAAAATACAACAGTCACTAAGACATGACAGTCACCTTGACTGCAAAGGAAAAAGCTGTTAAATCTTTTTGCATGATAGCATATGGGGCAACAACAGGAAAGCAGCAGCTCCTGAAGGAGCGTGGGGGTAGGAGGACCCACTCGTGCTAACAGGACTGCGGGAATCGCTGTACACACACTGTGGAGAGGGGAGTGGAGGCAGTGGGCGCTGGTCACAGGACAAACACAGCCAACGGTCTCTCTCAAGACAGAGTAAAAAGTATCTGTAAGAAGCAATGCTGCTCAAGCTGCTGCAGAACTAGACAGGCATATGATGTGCCAGGGTTTCCCACTGTACCCTCCACGGGACCTTCTCTTTATAAACCTTTCTCACTTCTCTGGGCTTGTCCTCTTCCCACTCTGCCCCTCACCACCCCAACAGCACCCTCCTTCTGGCCCAGTCCACAGGAAGGCTAGCTCCTCAGAAAGGACCCCACCTTCTGATGCTCTCGAATGGATCGGAAAGCAGGAGACTTCATGTGATGACCCCAGCAGCCCAGCCAGTCATCATTCCCTATAGAAGGCAACCAGAAAGTCAGTCCTGACAACAGCTCAGGCTCTAAAACAGAAAGAGGCTTCAAGGGCCCCAGAAATGCCTCCAGGCCTGGGCATAGCTCCCACAGTTGATTTCAAAGTATTCCCATGGAGTTACCCTAGATGAGGTCTTAGGACCAGGGCCAGAACAGTGGCTCTCTTTCTTCCAACTCTGAGCAACAGGCTCGGACCAGGGGGACTTCAGAGATATTCCACTCCTATGAGGTTGGAAGCTTCAAGACAGGGTCCCCACTTGTGCTCACATATTACAGGGGTACCTAGGGCTTTCTTCCTAAATAGGACAGGCTCATAATGGGACAAGCAACTCACTCTTGCTGATTTTGAAGTGCGACCGTCCGATGGTCTGCTTGACAATGTTGGGAGTAACTGTGCTCATCTTCCACCGGAGTAGCTTCCTCTGTTCCCAGGGAAGTTTCTCCACTGGGGAGAGGCAAGAGCAGGGGCAGGGGGCGAAGAGCAGGAGAATCATGGTGAGGACATGAAAAAGATCGCACTAGTACTCATCCTTTACCGAGCAGACAAATCACTACAAATTGTTGCAGATAAGATTTTGGGGAGCACACTTTAGGTGAAAGAGACAAAGCTGTGCAAGAATAAGGAGCAAAGAAAAGAGATTGTTGGGAAGGGGAAAGAAACAAGATTAGAGGTCATGAGCTAAGCCAGAGGTTATGAGGCTGAGAAGGGACAATTAAAGGAGAGACCAGAAAAGTCCCCTCATTGGATCTAAAGCCACATGGGAATTAAGCACAATGAGCAGCCTTCTTACTGGACATTCTGGAAGCATTCTCCCACCCAGCTGTCCCCCCCTCCCAAGTTTGCTGGCACCCCTCTCTTGGGTGCTCTTCTAGGCTTGGTTACTTGGTCGCATTTACCTCTCTCATCACGAGTCCCAAAATAGATGGTAGGGGGCACATTGGGGAACAGACTATAGATGAGGGCTGATCGGAGAACTTTCTCATGATTGCCAAGGGATTTAGCCATTAAATCCACACAGTTCCTAGGATGAAAAAAACATGACAAAGAAAGAGAAAGTGACAGCCCCAAGGTATTACAGCATTATACATGGTTCTGAAAAAAATGAGTGCTAATAATTATTTTGCAAATATGAACTCATACAGTACTAGAGCTGACCTACCTATAGCCACACAGTTAAAAGCCACTTGAGGGTTCCTAATGCTTCATCTGATAACACATCTCCAATACATCCTGTGATAAGCCACAGGCTAGGGAAGTCTGAATGAGTTCTGAAAGAGGATGTCTGGGTAGAAGCCTGCTATACTATGACAAAGAAGTAGATGAAGGGAGAAAAAGAATGACATGGATGATTTAAAAAGAACATAAGCACAAAAGATCTAAGAGATACAGAAAAAAATTAAAACAAGGAAAAAGCAGCAGAAAGAAAAGCAACAGTGAGACGCCAACCTTTCTCTGTACTTCAGTTCATGTGAAAACACAGCTGGCTCAAGCTCTTCTCTCTGAACATGACTTGTAACACTGGATTTTCATGTAAAAAGGGTGGCAACACAGGTCTGGATCTCACAGTGAGATGTTGCAAGGCCCTGGGCTGTAGGGGTTCTACTGTTGATTCGGCTCTCAAAGGGCAACAACAAAATGAGAAATAACTCCACATTCTGTCAGGAACAAGCCACTGGCCCAGACCATTTTTTAAAATAGAATCAATGTCCAGTGAGATGATACAGCAGTTAAAAGCACTGGCTGCTCCTGTAGAGGACCTGAGTTTCGTTCCCAGCACCCACATGGTGACCAACAACTGACTAGAACTCCAGGTAAAACACTCACACACATAAATTTTTTTTAATTTAAAAAATACTTTAAATATGGAAAGAAAATTTCCCCCTTTACATTGAACTGGTATGAGCTATAAATATTATTGTAAGATTAATTTTCAGGTTATAAAAAAATTCACTTTTGTTGGGCATGGTGGCGCATGCCTTTAAATCCTAACACTTGGGAGGCAGAGGCAGGCGGATCTCTGTGAGTTCAAAGCCAGCCTGGTCTACACAGTGAGTTCCAGGCCAGCTGGAGCTGAAGGGAGACTCAGTCTCAGAAAGAGCACCCCCCAAAAATAATCACTGTTGTTATTTTCAGTACCACAGAAAATTACATGCAAAATACTTTAGTATTTCATATCTTCGAATTATTATTTATTTATTTGTTCATATATTTGTGGAGACGAAAGAATCTCTATGGCAAGGCTGGTCTCAAACTCCCAATTTTCCTACCATAGGCACCCAAGTGCTGGCACTACAGACATGCCTGTTCAAACAAAGAAAATCAAAGCGAATCGAATGAGCTGAGATACAATAACAAAGTAGGAATATAATGTGACATAGTCAATATAGAAAATAATTCTGGCAGTTTCTTAAATAATTCAATAACTACCATACAACCAGCAAAATGTACACCTGGCATTTATCCCAAAGAAATGGCACTCATGTTTGTATAATATAAGTGCATGATTACTTAATGCAGCTTTACTCACAACAGTCAAAAGTAGGAAGCAACCGAAGTATCCTTCAACTGTGAATGGTTAAACTGCAGTGTATCAGCAGAACATGGTAGCTCATGCCTGTAATCCCAGCACTTGGAAAGCAGAGGTGGCAGGATTGGCACAAGCAGAGGCCATAACCAAACAACAACAACAACCCTGCAGTATATCCAGGAAGTGCAACAATAAAAATCAATGAACTGGGGGCTGGAGAGATGGCTCAGCGGTTAAGAGCACCGACTGATCTTGCAGAGGACCCAGGTTCGATTCCCAGTACCCACATGGCGGATAAGAACCGTCTTTAACTCCAGTTCCAGGGGAATCTGACACCCTCTTCTGACCTCTGTGGCACTGCACGACACTGGTGCACCAACCTACATGCAGACAGTACACTCGTACACATAAAAAATAAATTTTGGGGGCTGGAGAGATGGCCTATCGGTTAAGAGCACTGACTGCTCTTGCGGAGGACCCGGGTTCGATCCCCAGCACCCACATGGCGGCTGAGAACCATCCGTAACTCCAATTCCAGGAGAACTCCAGTTCCAGGGGAATTGACACCCTCTTTCTGACCTCCGAGGCTTTGGACGACACAGGTGCACAAACCTACATGCAGACGGTACATTCATACAAATTAATTAATTAATTAATTTTAAGCTGGGCGTGGTGGTGCATGCCTTTAATCCCAGCACTCGGGGAGGCAGAGATAGGTGGATCTCTGTGGGTTCAAGGCCAGCCTGGTCTACAGAACGAGCTCCAGGACACCTGGTACTAAAAGGGAGACCCTGTCTCAAAAATACCAATAAATAAATAAGCAAACAAACAAATAAATAAATAAGTAAATTTTTGAAAATTAAAAAAAAAAAAATCAATGAACTAGCAGGGTATGGTGGCACACGCCTTTAATCCCAGCATTTGGGAGGCAGAGGCAGGTGGATCTCTATGAATTCAAGGTCAGCCTGGTCTACACAGTGAGTTCCAGGATAGCTGGGGCTACAGAGAGACCCTGTCTCAAAAAAACAAAAATAAATAAATAAATAAAAAATAAAGACAGGGGCTGACTCAGGCTGGGCACTTAGTACTTACCTATTATGTATGAGCCTCTGCCATCAATCCCCAATACCCCAAAACAACAAAAAAAGAGGGTGACCAATTTGCTTCCTTATATAAAAACAAATACTACTCAGACCCCACCAAATGTATTCAATAATACCATCCAGATAAAAGCTATAGTATTTTAAATTTGATTTCTTATCATAAGGTTAATATCAGTCTTACTTCCCAATATAAAACTTAACTTCAGCCGTGCGTGGTGGCACACACTTTTAATCCTAGCATTTGGGAGGTAGGGGCAGGTTGATCTTGGTGAGTTCAAGGCCAGCCTGGTCTACAGAGCAAGTTCCAGGACAGCTGGGCTACAGGGAGACCCTGTCTCGAAAAGACCAAAAAAGAAAAAACAAAAAAACACTCCTCCCCATTTTCCCTTCAGCCCCTTGGTTTTCTGAGACAAAGTCTCATGCAGTTCCACTTTGGCCTCAAATTCCCTGTATATCAGAGGCTGGCCTTGAATTCCTGATCATTAGGATTACAGGTGTGTCTAGGCTATCTCAGAAGTACTTCTAATAATGAGATCAATTGATAATTGGAAATTATCATATGCATACGGCCTAAGGGACTGAGAATTTACTTTGAGTATTATGTTTCTGCATTAATTAGTTACGCTGTTTTTCTTTCTGGTGGTGTTGGGGACTGAACCCACGGGATTACACATATTGCCTGTGTACTATCCCCCTAAACTACATCCCCAGCACTATTATGCATTGTTAAAAAACTTCTTTTAGCCGGGCGTGGTGGCGCACGCCTTTAATCCTAGCACTCAGGAGGCAGAGGCAGGTGGATCTTTGTGAGTTCAAGGCCAGCCTGGCCTACAGAGTGAGTTCCAGGACAGCTGGGCTACAGGGAGACCCTGTCTCGAAAAGACCAAAAAAAAAAAGTTATTTCTTTTGCTGGGTGTGGTGGCGCACACCTTTAATCTTAGCACTTCAGAGGCAGAGGCAGGCAGATCTTTGTGAGTTCAAGCCCAGCCTGGTCTACAGAGTGAGTTCCAGGACAGCTGGGGTTATGGGGAGACCTTGTCTCAAAAAGACAAAATAAAGAAGTTATTTCTTTCTTGTTAAACAATTACTTGGGCCGGGCGTGGTGGCGCACGCCTTTAATCCTACCACTTGGGAGGCAGAGGCAGGCAAATCTTTGTGAGTTCAAGCCCAGCCTGGTCTACAGAGTGTGTTCCAGGACAGCTGGTGCTACAGGGAGACCCTGTCTCGAAAACACACACATACACACACAAAAAAAACCCAATTACTTGGACCCTCAGGACCAAGTACAACCTGAGAAACAGTACTGTTTTTCCCTCTAGTTCTCCACTTCTCTCCGTCTGTTCAAAAACTATGATCATACACAATTATCAGCCAAAAAAAAGTTAGGGATCTCAGAGCCAGTAAGGTTAATATCATTACAATCTTCAGAGCCAGAAAGGAGCATCCGACAATGATCTGCACAACACTCACCGAGATATTAGAGCCACTGACTCGCTGGGGGAGACAGCACTTAAGGAAGAACACTCTGAGTCTTCTGGGGAGGAAAAACAAAGAAATTCTGACTGGAAGAAGCTACTGCTACTGCACATACTCACCAAGCCCAGGCGACCCCTTCTGGAGCACCCTGGGCTCTGCCCTTCTTGGAGGAGCAATGGGTGCCACCCCCCCACACTACCACTGTTTTCCTTGAACTTAACAAAAACAGCAAGGAGGCAAGACCAGTAGGACAGAAGGACTAGAAACCAAAGCTCCTCACAAGCTGCATTCAGACCCCCAAAGCAAATGACTGATAAAGGTGAGAATGTGAAGTCAAGCCTAGCACAGTTGTCAAGCATGTGGGTAGTGACCAAGCCCATAGCAGGAAATGAAAGCATTCTTTACTCACCCTCCTCTTCTTCATTCTCATCAGGGCTGCAGCAGTCTTCCAAACCATCTCCTAATTCTTCTTCTGTATCATCAAGTTCCACCTGGTTTGGCTGGAGGTCAGTAGCTGAACTGAAAGAAAAGAATCATTCCCCCGGCCCAGCCAACTCCATAAAAGAATTCATAGTTACATTCTCATTCCTTCACTATCTTCCAGTAATTGTCTCTTCCCATTACCAATTTGCTACCCCTTGCCTGGACCTCATAAACTATTTCTCTGGTCCTCAGTGTTTAGATCCAGTGGAGTTCCTGAGCCTCACATCCCACATCTGCATATACAGTCTTCCATTTTCTTTGAAGTCTCCCATAGTATGTAAGTATAAAATTCTGCATACAAATGTTATCAAGGAGTATCTGGTGATTCACATGTCCCTGGGCTGCTCACTGGGAACTAAGAAAGCCTTGGTGGATTAAAGTTCTAGAAAAGTAATAAGATATAAGAGAAGGATCCAACAGTGTGTCCTCAATTCTGAATTACTGTCATACTAAGAATCCTTGAGAATCTGCTTTGGTTTAAAGTGGGAACATCACAAAGCCCAGTGTGGTGTCTGGAATTTATTTATTTACTTTTTTTTTTTTTTAAAATATGGAACGCTTCACAAATTTGCATGTCATCCTTGCGCAGGGGCCATGCTAATCTTCTCTGTATCGTTCCAATTTTAGTATATGTGCTGCCGAAGCGAGCACATTACTTTTTTTTTAATGTAAGTCTTACGCTTGCATATATGTAAGTGCACCCATGTTGTGCAGTGGCTTCAGAAGCCAGAAGAGGGCATCAGATCCCCTGAAACTGGAGTTATGGACAGTCGTTAGCCACTATGTGGGTGCTGGGAATCAAACCCCGGTCTTCTCCAAGAGCAGCTAGTGCTCTTAAACACTGAGCCATCTCTCAAACCCAGTACCTGGAATCTTCCTTTTTTTTTTTTTTTTTTGGTCCCTGTAGCCCCAACTTGCCCAGAACTTGCTATGCAGGCCAGGCTGGCCTCAAACTCAGAGATCCACCTCCCTCTGCCTCCCAAGTGCTGGGATTAAAGGCTTGAGCCACCATGCCCGACCAGTGTCTGGAACTCTTATTTCTCCCCTGGCTTATAAACTAAAACAGGAAGCTTTGCAGGTCATTCAGTCTGTCACAAATACTCAACTGTATTGTAACAAGAAAACAGCTAAAGACAACAGTAAATGAATGGGCATGGCTACATTCCAATGAAACTTTGTTTACGAAAGGATTTAGCCTGAAAGCTAGTTTTCCAATCCCTGCCCTAGAATAAATCCCTACTTTAGAATGAGAACCGAAACTTCTAGGACAGCTAAAAACTAAAACTAACCATCAGAGACATAAGGTATCAGTGTCATCAAATTATATAGTAAGTGCTGTACTACTCTAAATGAACCAAAAAGATTAATGCAACTTACCCAACATCCCTAGCAAATGAGTTCAGCTCCTTGACTTCTGGCTCCTTCCCAGGCTGGCCGATATGGACGGAAGAAAGGTGGGTGGCTACTTCAGCTACACTAAGAGGCTGAAGGGGAGAAGAGGGGACTCTGTCTTCTTCAAATGACTGGGTGTCACTTGCAGACCCACAAGTAGGGCTGGGGTTGAGCTCTTGGACATGTGAGGCAAGGAGATGAATGCTGATTCTTTTAGTACAGAAGACTGTACTATCCAACCCCATGGTGTCAGAGGCACGAGGGAAGACCCCACCATCAGATGCAATATCCTCCTGAGGAAACCGCTGGCCTAAAAGAGGAGGTTTCCACCGCGTATTCCTATTGAAGAGGCCCCACTGGAAGCTGGGGTTCACCAAACAAGCCTGTTCAAACTGGTACCCTTGCCGCGGCGTCTTCTCAAAGCCCTTTGGAGTCAACTTCCTCACAGCCTCAGTGAACTGAACCTCTTTAGTAGCAGTCTGAGAATCCAGGTTTTCATCCAGGCAACAGAGATGTGGCTCTGTCCTAAAGGCCAAATTATTTTGGCTGCACTGGGAAGAGGCAACACTGGGTGTTGGAGTAGACGGGGTAATATGGGCAGTGGCATCATCTAGCACGGTGCCAATGCTTTTGGGCACCTTATGGACACCAAGCTGGGGTACACAGTCTCCAGTACCTCCTGAATGATGCCACAAGACAGACTGGCTCTTGGGTGAGGATACTGGCTTTAGGCTTTCTGTGGCCTGTGACAAAGGCACTTTAGTGCTATTTGGCCGCAGGAACGAGTTGTTGTTGAGCATGGGCTTGGAGGAGGACAGTGGAGAGGCACTCTTTCCTGAGACAGCAGAAGACAGGCTCTTCCTCGAAGGGTTTTCCCCAGCTGCTGCCAGTGAGAGGAATGGTTCAGTCGGTGAGGACGCCATGGGCTGGGCCATGGGGAAGACTGTAGAAGACCTGGCTTTATTGGCAGTGACACTGACAGAGAGACCTTTCTGAGGGAGAGAAAAAGATCTTTTATCTGACGGGCTTGAACGCAAGCAGAAAGATTCCAGTTGCTGGTATGGTTTTTGCTTCACGTTGCGGCGGTACAGCAGAGTATTGCTGAACAAGTCTGGGAGAGATTGCAGGTAAAAGGAGTTGCTGTGACCTGAAATGACAGCTGTGGTCCCAGAGCTACATAAAGTGCTGGGGCAAAAGAAATAGACTGGCTGGGGTGGGACACCCAAGAGATTGGTGCCCAGCCCTGCCGAGAGAGTGCCTACGTGTTTCTTTTCCAGCTTCCAGATTGGCTTCACCTGCTGATGGACCTGAGCCCAGACTTTGCCCTCCGAGGATTTCTCAGAGGATGATGTCCCTGTGCCTGAGGGACTGCTCTGCCTGAAGCTGTTTCCTCGGCGGAGGCCAATACTGTAATGCTCTGTTCCTGCTGAGGCCATGAGGAGCCCACATCATGGCCTCATGGATACATGGCCTGACTCAGGTAAGGTGCCGCACACCTCCAGTAGCACCAGCTGCATCCTTGAACCTGTCAGCCTGCAAGAGAGAGAAATGGTTGGGAATGCTGCAGACTGGAGAGGATGGGTTCTACACCAGGATGGTCCTCAGGTAAGCAATGGGATCTTGCTCTAGCACCTTTGATCAAACGGTCTTGGTCATCATTTGAGGCTCTAGAAGAACAACATCATATTTCCAGGGATCTTTCTACTGCCCTTGTGGATCAAATCTGTTTTTATGAAATACTAAGACTTTAAAGGTCCAACAGTCTGAGCCTACTCCTATGTCCAAACTCTCTGAAAGCTGTCCCTCTCTTAAAGAAAAGTAGCTGTTACCGGGCATGGTGGTACATGCCTGTAATCCCAGCACTTGGGAGGCAGAGGCAAGTGAATCACTGTGAGTTCAAGGCCAACATGGTCTATATAGCAAGTTCTAGGACAGCTGGGGCTACAGAAAGACACTGTCTGAAAAAAACAAAAAAAAAAAAAAAAAAGAAAGTAAATAGTTGTTGAGTGGTTATGATCAAGGCAACTCATATATGTGAAATTGTCAAAGAACAAAGAAAATATATGTATTTCTACAAAGTAGCTGCCTGTCCCAACCCAGGACCTCACCTGACCGGCTTTCCTACCTAATAAAGCAAACTAGAAAGTAGCACAGACAGGCCAGTATTTTCTTCTCAACTATTTCTAAAAGCTCAAAGGTTATCTGAGAACTCATTTACTCTATTGCTCTACCCTCTAGCTCTGAACTGTCTTTGATTTAGTCCTTTTTTTTTTTAAAAAAAAAAAAAAAAACAAGGCAAGTTCAGACAGACAGAAGCATCTTTATTTCCCTGCTATCCTTGAAGTTTATTCTAGAGTAGAGACAGAAATTTCATCTCTTTGGGAATCTTGTCAACCATATACACTGAAATTCTAACTCACATGCTGGTAGGAAAAGAGGAAAAAGACTGGAACTAGTCACCAACATTACTTTGCTTATGGTGACTTTATTCTCAGCAGCCATAATGAAAGAGTTGAGGGAGCAGAGAAGAGGCAGGAAGAAGAGCAGCAGCTTCCTTTACTCTAGGGCCCAGACCAGTTTGGGCTGCTCTTGGGGATGGAGAACCTGCCCTGCATGTCTTCTCTGTCAATATTTCCTCTAATACACAGTCTGAACCAGCTTTGTAGCTATGGGCCTCACAATAATCTCTTCAGTACAGTCACTCTCTAAATAGAATTCATAAAACAGTCTCCAGGTTTCATGCCTGCATGACCACATCCAGAGGAAAATAACACCTGTCTACAGAAGTCATTTGTCTCAGATAATGGAATCCTGGTATCTCCATCAAGACAGCTAGAGAGAAGAAATTAGCAGAGATTTTTATTCAGTTTTATTTATAACAAAGAAATACGGGGAGACTTTGTATTTTGATCAGGGTAATGCCCAAGAAAAATCCAAGAAGGGAAGATACCAACCAGGGCCTCAGGAAGCTACGGGACACTGCCTCTTCTATAAAGAGGCCTACTGGGAGTCTTTTTCAAGAATACAAAACATACAACATATTGCTACCAACATTCAAAATGATGGTGGGCTAAAAACAGTATAAATGCTAAAAGTGGATTTTGTGCCAGTTGTAGTGGCACACACCTTTAATCCTAGCACTCAGGAGGCAGAGGCAGGCAGATCTCTGTGAGTTCCAGGCCAGTCTGATCTACATAGTGAGTTCCAGGCCAGCTGGGGCTACAGGGAGACCCTGTCTCAAATAAATAAATAAATAAATAAATAAATAAATAAGTAGATTTTTGTGGCCAGTCACTTCAAAATGAACTAAATACACACACACACACACACACACACACACACACTTCCACACAAACCCAAATAATGGAAACACCACCTAGTAGACAATTACCCTGGGCACATGTGATAGAGAAGCTCACACAATGGGAAGACGCAAGCCCTACAATAATTTCACAAGATTGCACATATGTGTGCATGTGTGTATGCTGGGCACGTTCAACAGACTCATGGTCCCAATCCAATCCTCTTTCAGGAATCCACATCTTGCCCCAAAGTCATAGGCTAAGAAGTAAAAGATCAGGCTGGCATCCTCTGAAAAGCAACCCATGATGACTGCCCATGCAGCTCCTATGCTACCTCAGACCTCCACATCTTTACAAACGCTGGTCCAGGCCTTCCCAACACCACAGATAATCCTATCTTCCCTCGAAATTAGTCAGCACCCCACTGTAAATACCTCAGAGATATTATACCCCTCCTTTTGTACATACTGCTTACCTTTGCCTGTCTGCACCCCAGGGTAATCCTCTGTGCCATGAACATGGAGCACAATGACTGACACCTTATATTCCCACCTGGCCTGGAACTCACTATATAGACGAGGCTGGTCTCATGAGTTCTGCCTGCCTCTGCCTTCTGAGTGCTGGGATTAAAGGCATGAGCCACCCGCCTTTAATCCTAGCACTTGGGAGGCAGAGGCAGGCAGATCTTTGTGAGTTCAAGGCCATCCTGGTCTAGAGTGAGTTCCAGGACAGCTGGGGCTACAGGGAGACCCTGTCTTGAAAAGACAAAAATAAAATAAAATAAAAAAATAAAGGCATGTACCACCATACCCAACTTGTTCGCTTTTTAATAAATTAATAAATTTATTTATTTATTTTATTGGTCTTTTTGAGACAAGGGTCTCCCTGTAGCTCCGGCTGTCCTGTCCTGGAACTCGCTTTGTAGACCAGGCTGGCCTTGAACTCACAAAGATCCGCCTGCCTCTGCCTCCCAAGTGCTAGGATTAAAGGCATGCGTCACCACACCCGGCTTATTTATTATTTTTTTTATGTGTATGAGTTTACTGTCTGCATGTAGGTTGGTGCACCCGTGTTGTGCAGTGCCGAGGAGGTCAGAAGAGGGTGTCAGATTCCCTTGGAACTAGAGTTAAAGATGGTTCTTAGCCGCCATGTGGGTGCTGGGAATCAAACCTGGGTCCTCTGCAAGAGCAGTCAGTGCTATTAATCGCTGAGCCATCTCTTCAGCCCCTGATCATTTTTTTTAAAAGACAAGGTCTTACTATGCAACCTGGCTGGCTTGGAGCCTGCTATGTACATCAGACAGGCCTTGAATTTACAGAGAAATCTGTCTGCCTTTGCCTCCTAAATACTGGGATTAAATGTGTAAATCAAAAGAGAGACTAAGGGTGATTTGGTCCCAGACAATGTCAACAAAGTGGCTAGCAGGGTGTGGTGGTTTGAATGAGAATGTCCCCCACAGGCTTCAAGTATTCAGACATTTTGTCCCAGTTGGTGGCACTGTTCTGGGAGGTCTTAGAAGGTGTGGCCATCCTGGAGGAAGTACATCACTGGGGTTGGGCTTAGAGAGTTCAACAAGCCTTGCCAGTCTCCAGTTGCTCTTTCTGCTTCCCTTGCTCATTGGAAGATGTGAACCTTGGCTTTCTGCTCCAGTCCCTGCCACCATGCCTCCCGCCACAATGGACTCTAATTCCCTGGAACCATGTAAGCTCAAATAAACTCTTCCTTTTTTTTTTTTTTTTTAATGTATTTTATTTTATTTATTTTTTGTGTATGAATGTACTGTCTGCATGTAGGTTTGTGCACCCGTGTCGTTCAATGCCTCGAAGGTCAGAAGAGGGTGTCAGATTCCCTTGGAACTGGAGTTTATTTACAAAATACTTTGTTATTTTTATTTTATGCATATGAGTGTATTGCCTGCATGTATGTAAGAGCACCCATGTCATGCAATGACTGAGGATATCAGAAGAAGGCACTGAATCCCCTGGAACTGGAGTTAAAGATGGTTCTCAGCCACCATGTGTGGGAATCGAACCCAGGTCCTCTGCAAGAGCAGTGGGCACTCTTAACCGCTAGGCCATCCTAAACTCTTCCTCTTATAAGTTCCCTTGGTCACTGTGGTTTTATCACAGCAACAGAAAAGTGACTAATACATAGGGCTAGCTCCAGTGTAGAGAATTCTCCCTTAATTGATGGGATTTTTGCACTCACACCTGGGATGGTCATTTCCACTCCCTTCCCTTTTCTCATATGCCCCAGGAGGTATAGAATAACAACCTGGAGAAAGTCAGATAATTCAAAGAGAAGTATCTACACACAAAGGCCAGGGGAGTGAGACAGATGAACTCTGAGTAAGAACCACTCATAACAGACATCCAGGCTTGGCTAACAGGGTTGTGTCATGAAGTGCCAAACAAGAAAAATCTGCTGTGTCATAAAGTCTGTAGACAGTTTATGTAATGCTCCAAGAACAACAGTGTCACACAGAGGTGTTCAACCTGGTTTCAGTTCAGAAATTTTCTGGCTCAAGACAAGGAAACAATTGTTGTTAAAATCAATTAATTTCTTCCTCCTTACAGAAATTCCTAATGAAATAAAAACTCAGTGTCACGAGAAGCACAGATTTAGCTAGAACATTCATGTAGTTGTGTCCCAGATCACCTCATCACTCCTGCAGGTCACTTTTTCCTGTGTGATGCCCAGGAATGTGAGTGACAAATTTAAAAGGTTTAGAAGGTCTAAATCCTTGAGGAACCAAAAAAAAAAAAAAAAAAAAAAAAGAAGTTTCAAATGCTAATACACTAAGAATGTTGAGTTCTGCCACATTGCCAAAATCCACATAGGCAAATAATGTCTAGCACCCAGACCACAAAGACAGCACACATGCACAAAGTAGCTTTTAGCTGGGTCAAACCCATCCCTGGTATATTCCTTGACTTTTCAGACAAAGTCTGGGAAACCTTTTTCCCAGCTTCCCGTTAAATTTCTAACTGGACTGTGATGAGATACTTTGTGTATCTGTCTGTCCATCTCTCAGACAATATTTCTTTAGGATGAGCTGTCAAAGGAAAGAGAATACAGAGAAAAGATACTTCTTTTTCTTTTTCTTTTCTTTACTTCTTATGTGTATGAGTGTACTGCCTGCATGTAGGTAGGTGCCCCTGTGTGGTACAATGCTGTGGAGGTCAGAAGAGAGTGTCAGACTCCCCTGGAACTGGAGTTAAAGACAGTTCTTAGCCGCCATGTAGGTGTTGGGAATCGAATCCCCGGTCCTCTGCAAGAGCACCCACATGGCACCTAACAACTGTCTGTAACTCTAGTTCCAGGGGATCCAACACCCTCTTCTGACCTCTGTGGGCATTGTACAACATGAGTATGAGATGTGGTGGCACATGCCTTTAATCCCACCACTCAGGAGGCAGAGGCAGGTAGGTGATCTTTGTGAATTCAAGGCCAGCCTGGTCTATATAGTGAGTTCTAGGACAGCTGCAACTACAAAGGAGACCCTGTTTCAAAAAGACACACACACACATACACACACAAAAAGAGGTATGCTTACACATATGTAGGCAATATACTCATACACAGAAAAAAAATACCTTTAAAAACCTCATAAAAGGGGCTGGAGAGATGGTTCAGCGGTTAAGAGCACTGGCTGTTCTTACAGAAGACCTGGGTTCAAATCCCAGCACCCACATGACAGCTAACAACTGTCTGTAACTCTATTTCCAGGGGATCTAACACCTTCTTCTGTCTTCCTCAGGCATTGCACGGCATGGGTGCACTTAAACATATGCAGACATAACACTCATACCCATGAAATAAAAATAAAGAAAAATGTTTAACTCAATTGTTTTCATTCAGTTTACATACTTTAGCCATACATTACACATTACTTACAAACAGGCAAATGCATTCATACTTACTACATCCAAATGATCCAACATCGGTTGATCCTCCAATCACCAACTTGCAAGGAATTTACTTAGGGGGCCAACAAACTGACCTCATCTAGAAGAACATTTTGAATATTCTAACATCTTACAGAGCCAATGATCTTACATGCTTCTTGTTCTATACATTATCCCAAGGAACAGGGAGGTTTAAAGGGAAAACAGGATACAAACACTCAGCTATTGCCTGCAAAGTTAAAATTTCTTAAAAAAAAAACAAAACACCTTGTTAGCCTGTTTCTGTGGCTAAGTTCCTCAACATAGGTCCAAACAGGAAATTGTCCAGCTGAAAGGCAAGCAAAATTAACTGAAAGCAGAAGAGATCTGGAGAGAGTTCTTGGGAAGAAAAGGCCCTCTGATAGCTCTCAGGACATCTGAGATGTTTGTGTAAAGCCAAAGGACTAGAAGAATGCACATTCTACTGTTAATGGTGGTCATCTTAGAAAGATGGGATGGAGGGCTGGAGAGATGGCCTAGCTGTTAAGAGGGCCGACTGTTCTTGCAGAGGACCCAGGTTCGATCCCCAGCACCCACATGGCGGCTGAGAACCATCTTTAACTCCAGTTTCAGGGGAATCTGACACCCTCTTCTGACCTCCTTGGCATTGCACGACACGGGTACACAAACCTGCATGCAGACAGTACATTCATACACATACGAAAATAAATAAAATTAAAAAAAAAAAATGGGATGGAGAGATGGGTCAGCAGTTAAGAGCACCGACTGCTCTTTTTTTTTTTAATTTATTTTTTTTTTTTATGTGTATGAATGTACTGTCTGCATGTAGGTTTGTGCACCCATGCCATGCAATGCCGTGGAGGTCAGAAGAGGGTGTTGGATTCCCCTGGAACTAGAGTTCTCCTGAAATTGGAGTTACAGACGGTTCTCAGCCGCCATGTGGGTGCTGGGGATCGAACCCGGGTCCTCTGCAAGAGCAGTTGGTGCTCTTAACCGCTAGGCCATCTCTCCAGCCCTGCCGACTGCTCTTGCAGAGGACCTGGGTTCAATTCCCAGCAACCACATGGCGGCCAAGAACCATCTTTGAGCCTAGCATTCGGGAGGCAGAAGCAGGCGGATCTCTGAGTTCAAGGCCAGCCTGGTCTACAGAGTGAGTTCCAGGATAGCTGGGGCTACAAGGAGACCCTGTCTCAGGAAAAGAAAAAAAGGAAAGAAAAAGAAAGAAAGAAAGAAAGAAAGAAAGAAAGAAAGAAAGAAAGAAAGAAAGAAAGAAAGAAAGAAAGAGAGAGAGAGAGTGAGAGCAGAAGAGAGGCGAGGGAGGTGAGGGAGGAGGAGGAGGTAGGGAGGGATGTGAGGGATGATAGGTAGTTATGTAATGACTGGCAATGAACTGAAAGAAAGGTTAATGGAAAGTCAAGCAATGAAAGAAATTGCTTAGAATTGACAAGAAATCCTTAATGAAATGAATGACTTAAGTAAGGAATGACGTCCGTAAAGCCCTCAATTAGCGGAAGTACAGAGAGCATCCTATCAAGCCACACGCCGCGAGAGAGAAGTAAAGAAAGATAAGCACCAAGAGAGAAGACGCAACGAGAAGAGAGAGACAAGAGCAAGAAAGAAAGAAAGAAAGAAAGAATAAGAAAGAAGAATAAGAAAAAGAAAAAGTGGATGAAAGGATTGAGCAGAGGTGAGGAAGAGAGCTGATGATATACTTCAGGACATTGCACTGTTCGATGTTTCAAACAAAACTACACATTACTGAAACAAAGGGCATGCTTCCTCTTCCCAGCCTTGCTGCATCAGCAGCTACCACCCTCATAGGAACCCCTGCCAAGCAGAGCCTTGATCACCAGTTCACCACATTCAGTGCTCAGCAATTAATCATACTCAATGATGAGCCCCCACAGCTGCAGTATTTTGGGAAAGATAGGAGAAAAGCAAAGAAGTACCATCACCCTAATGAGTAGCTGTGAGACCAAATTTTAAAAACCACATAGGGCATATAGAAGCATAGACCCAAAGGGCAGGATGGTATGAACCCATAATCCTAGCACTGAAGAGGCAGACAGACTGAGAGCTCGAGATGAGCACTGCTCCTGATCCACAATTTAACACTGGCAGCAGGGTGACTAGTAATCTTTTCTACTGGCACCCAATGACTTCATTTCTTCCTCTAAGACTTTTCTCCCCACCCCCTTTCCTTTTTGAGACAGGGTCTCCCTGTAGCCCCAGCTGGCCTAAAACTCTCTACCTTCCACCCCTTTCAGCCATTTTAAATTCACACCAGGGAGAAAAATGCACACATGACAATTAAATCCAAGGGTTGGAGAGATGACTTCAGGGTTCAGAGCACTCGCTCCCTGCTCGTGCAGAGAGCCCAGGTTCAGTGCCCAGCACCCACATGGTGGCTAACCACCATCAGTTCCAGACCTGATGCCCTTTTCTGACCTCCACAAGCATTGCAGGGCATGGGTGCACTTACATACATGCAGGCGATATGCTCATACACATAAAATAATAAAAAGTACTAAGGAATTCACATTTTCAAAAAAAAAAAAAAAAAAAAAAGAGAAAAAAGAAACGTTCAACAGGAAAGCAATGAACCTTTTACAAAAGACATCATTGGCCGGGCGTGGTTTGAGCAGGTGGTACATGACATTAATCCTAGCAATTGGGAGGCAGAAGACACGCGGATCTCTGTGAGTTTGAGGCCCACCTGGTGGACTACAGAGTGAGCCCAGGATAACCAGAGCCTACGGGATACCCTGTCTCAAAAAGGACCAAAAAAAAAAAAAAAAGACATCATTGGAGCCGGGAAGGATGGCTCAAGCCTATACATAATCCCAACACCTGGGAGGCTAAAGTAGAATAGACTCAAATCCCAGGCCAGTCAGGGCTACAAAGTAAGATCCTAACTCACAACTTCCCCAGGCATGCCATGACACCCACACACACCCACACACTCACATAATAAGGTATAACAAAAAATTTTAAGTGACTAATTCCAGGGCTGGGACCAGAAAAGCAGGAGATAAGTCTAGAACATTCCATGCCAAGAGTAAAACAAAAAAATAGTGCTGCTCAAAATATGATAGGGACAGCGAAGGATCATAGGAACTACCTACTATCAATTTAAGAGTGTGACAAACAGCCAGGCGTGGTGGTGCACGCCTTTAATCCTAGCACTTGGGAGGCAGAGGCAGGCGGATCTTTGTGAGTTCAAGGACAACTGGGGCTACAGGGAGACCCTGTCTCGAAAAGACCAAAAAAAACAAAACAAAAAAAAAGTGTGACAAACAGATGTTTTTCCTTTAATACTGGGAAGAAGGCAAGGATACTCACCTTACTTCATTTTTAATCTGCTCCATACTAGAAATTCTAACAAGCACAATAAAGCAAGAAAAAGAAATCAAAGGTACACAGATTAAAAAGGGAAAAGTACAATTTTATTTGCAGGACATAGATAATACTAAGAACTATGCTAGGAAGATGGCTCACCAGGTGAGGGTGCTTGCTGCCAAGGCTGAGGACCTGCATTCAGGCCCTGGAACTCAAATGGTAGGAGGAAAACCAACACCAGCAAGTTGTTCTCTGATCGCCATCTATATGCTCACTGTGAGACATGGTCACTCACACACATTCAAATGCACACAAACATACACACAAATAAATGTAAAAAAAAAGTTTTTAGCCAGGCATGGTGGCACATGCCTCTAATCCCAGCACTTGGGAGGTAGAGATAGGTGGATCTCTGAGTTCACGGCCAGCCTGGTCTACATAGTGCATTCCTTTTTTAAAGAAAATCCTAAGAGGGGCTGAAGAAATAGCTCAACAGTTAAGAACACTGGCTGCTCTTGCAAAACACCCAGGTATGATTCCTGCACCCACAAGGAAGTTAACAATCATCTATAATTCTAGTTCTACAAGATCCAACACCCTCTTCTGACCTCCACGAGTATGGTACAACATGGGTACACCTATCTACATGCAGACAATACACCAATACACATAAAATAAAAATAAGTAAAATAAAAAGAAAATCCTAAGTAATTATAATAGAAAGCTTATTAGAATGAATAAGCAAGTTTAATAAGGTTATAGGACAAAAGAGTGATACACAAAAATCAATTAAAATTTTTTCTAAAGGAGTTGGAGAGATGGCTCAGTGGTTAAGAGCACTGACTGCTCTTGCGGAGGACTTGGATTCGAATCCCAGCATCCACAAGGTGGCTAAAAACTATCTGTAACTCCAGTTCCAGGGGATCAAACACCCTCTTCTGACCTCTGTAGGAACTGCACAACATGGGTGCATGCAGGCATTATACTCATGCACATAAAATAAGAATAATAAAATGCAGGCTGATAGTAGTGGTGCACACCTTTAATCCCAGGACTCAGGAGGCAGAAGCAGACCGATCTCTTTGAGTCCAAGGCCAGCCTGGTCTACACAGTGAGTTCCAGGACAGCTAGGGCTATAGGGAGACCCCCCCCAAAAAAAATAGTAATAAAATAAAAAACAACTTGTTTTTTTTAATATTTTTATAATTTTATTATTTTATGAGTGTACTGTCTGCATGTAGGTAGGTACACCCGTGTTGTGCAATGCTGCAGGATGTCAGAAGAGGATGACGGATTCCCCTGAAACTGGAGTTAAAGATGGTTCTTATCCGCCATGTGGGTGCTGGGAATCGAACTCGGGTCCTCTACAAGAGAGGTCGGTGCTCTTAACCGCTGAGCCATCTCTCCAGCCCCTACAATTTAATTTTTTTTATTAATTTTATTTATTTCTGTATGTGTATGAATGTACTGCCTGCATGCAAGTTTGTGCACTCGTGTCATGCAATGCCGCGGAGGTCAGAAGAGGGTGTCGGATTCCTCTGGAACTGGAGTTCTCCTAGAACTGGAGTTTCAGACGGTTCTCAGCTGCCATGTGGGTGCTGGGGATCGAACCGGGATCCTCTGTAAGAGTGGTTGGCGCTCTTAACCGCTAGGCCATCTCTCCAGCACCTACGATTTAAATTTAAAATTTTTTGTGTATGGTGTATATGCACATGTATATGTATGAATATGTACACAGGTATACTATAGCATGTGTGTGAAGGTACATGAATATGTACACATGTATGCTATATTGTGTGTGAAGGTGCATGAATATGTATATATGTATGCTATAGCATGTGTGAAGGTACATGAGCATGTACATATGTATGCTATGGCATGTGTGTGAAGGTACATGAATATGTACACATGTATGCTATAGCGTGTATGAAGGTGCATGAGTACGTACACATGTATGCTATAGCATGTGTGAAGGTGAAAACAACCTCATGTGCTGCTCATCATCACCTTTTCTACCTTATGTGAGATAGGATCTCTTTTTTTTTTCTGTTGTACCAGGTTAGTTCACCCACAAGCTTCTGAAGATTCTCTTGGCCTTCACCTCCCATCTCATGGTAAGAGTGCTGGAACTACAATCTCCCATTACTATTACATCTGGTTTTTATGTGAGTTGTGAAATTTATTTTTGAGTTGTGAAATTTGAACTCAGGTCCTTACACGACTTTTACCCACTGAGTCATCTCCCCATCGCCACAAAAGTCAATTATATATAGCAACAAATAAAAATGAAACAAGACCCCTGCCCCACTTCATGCAGCTGCTTGCCAGCCACCACTGCTGAACCTGCCAGCTTTCTTGGATCCTAACTCAAAAGGCATGAGGATCTCCCCTTCTCTATTCCCCCTTTCCTGGCAGAGGCCAAGATTTACAGTTCACTTGCCAGTTTTGTTTTTCTCTAAAAACTAAAATGGTCCTTGAGCTTCCAAAAGAGAGAGAGAGAGGAGGGAAGGAGGGAGGGAGGCTCAGCTGGTAGAGTGCTTGCCTAGCATGTGTGAAGCCCTAGTGTTCAATCCCCAGTACACATAAATGGCATGGTAGTGCACACCTATAATCCCACAGGTGAAAGCAGGAAGATCTGGAGTTCAAGGTCATTCTCAGCTACAAAGTAAGTTTGAGGCCAACCTGAGCTACATGAGACCCTGTCTACAAAAAAATCCAAAACCCAGAAAACAGAACTCCCCCTGCCCCAAAACACAACCCTAAACAAACAAAACCAAAATAGGGCTGGCTGCAGCTCAATGGTAGAGCACTTATCTACCAAACACAGGCTTGTGTTTGGGTTTGTGGTGGTTTCCTTCAGGTTGGCAAAGGGTCTTGCTAAGTTGACAAGGCAGGGTTCAAACTCCTGAACTACACCAAGTCTTTTGAATCAGTTTCCACTCTCCCTAGACCTGTCTCCTGATTAGATGGGACTACTGATGTATATCACTGTGCCCAGCCTTGGAAACAACTTTAACAAAAAAAATTAGACTTACACAATGAAAGAAAAACACTACTGAAAAGTTGAAGTCTCAGTATTAAGATGGCAATTCTTCCTGATTGATATACAGGGTAAACTAGAGTAAATGTGTCATTTCCTTTTTGAGACAGGGTCTCCCTCTAGCCCCAGCTGGCCTGGAATTTGCTATGTAGACCAGGCTGGCCTCAATCTCACAAAGTTCCACCAGCCTCTCTAACTCTGCCTCCTGAGTGCTGGGACTAAAGGTGTGGGCTACCACACCTGAATGTAAATATCATTCTTGGGGCTGGAGAGATGGCTCAGCTGTTAAGAGCTCTGACTGCTCTTGTAGAGGACCCAGGTTCGATTCCTAGCACCCACATGGCAGCTAAGAACCATCTTTAACTCCAGTTCCAGGGGAATCCAACACCCTCTTCTGACCTCCGCAGCATGCAGCATTGCACCACACGGAGTGCACCAACCTACATGCACAGTACATTCATATATATAAGAAATAATAAACAGTGGGGCGTGGTGGCGCACGCCTTTAATCCTAGCACTTGGGAGGCAGAGGCAGGAGGATCTTTGTGAGTTCAAGTCCAGCCTGGTCTACAGAGCGAGTTCCAGGACAGCTGGGACTACAGGGAGACCCTGTCTTGAAAAAAAAAAAAAAAAAAAAAAAGATATAGGATAACAAAATCTAGAACAAGGCTGACACCAGCCTAAGAATAGACAATGTAGGTCAATGGAGCACAACAGAGTCCAGAAATAAAACTCTTATGCTTATGGTCAATTAATTTTTGATTGAAAGATGCATAAGCAATTTTCATGAGAAAAAAAGAATTTTTTTTTTTTAAGGATCATTTTTTTTAACCAATCATGTTGAAGTAACTGGATGTTCATGAGCATACACACAAAAAAAATCTGAGCCGGGCGTGGTGGCGCACGCCTTTAATCCTAGCACTCGGGAGGCAGAGGCAGGCGGATCTTTGTGAGTTCAAGGCCAGCCTGGACTACAGAGTGAGTTCCAGGACAGCTGGGGCTACAGGGAGACCCTGTCTCAAAAAAACAAAAAACAAAACAAAAAAGAAAAAATCTGAAACTTCAGTTAAGACAACTAATCTAACTTAAAAATTAAGCATCTAAGCCCAGGAGATCATAGACCCTAGGGGAGCCCTATTATTGTTGCTGTGTTGTCAAACTGCCCTATAACTATTTATGCTTATACTCATAGATTAGTTCTCCTGCCCTCAGTCTTGGCCAGAGAAGTTTCTCTCTGTATTGATCATAAGTTAATGCACAATATTCATAACTGGTCACAGTGCTATGAATAAGGACTGTTAACTGTGCAGCCCTGAATGGGACATCTATATCAATCTCCCTACCCAGGACTCAGAAAACATCATATAAGGGGTGGGGGGGTGAAAAGGGTGTGAAACGCTGTCTTCTGGAGATGACATGGCCACTGCACCTGCCTGGCAAGATATCCCCACAGCTATGGTTACCTCCTCCTTGACAAGATCAGTCAGCATTTCAGCCGGCAGCACCAACTGGGTTACAAAAAAGGAGGAGGACATAAAAGGAAGAGGGTGACATGTTGGGAGTGTCTGAAGAGTCGAAGGGAAAGGTGCGGTGGACATGATCAAGATCAAGATAATTGGTTACACATGTGAAACTGTTGAAGAGTAAATAAAAGACGGTCTATTGACAATACTGTTCCCAGAGGACATGAATTATTCAGTGAAAAACTCAATGCCAGCCACCTCTCTTCTACTTACTGGTGAGGGAGGTCCTGAGCATCCAAAAGAACACAGGCTGTTGCCACTGGTCTTGGCTGCCCGCCATAGGTAAATGGTAAGACTGCTAAAAATACCACCGAACACTTTGGTTGCAGGACATCAAGAAATCAAGATCAAACTGACCAGGACCCTCTCCCTGACAGCTAGTTTTCATGGTGTTATGCAAGCTGCTGGGGGAGAAAAGACCCAATGCTGGACCCTGCTGCTACAGGGCAGACGTGCCCGGTGAGGTAACCCCACTGGCACAATATAACATCATGACTATGGGGGTAACCAACCACCTTCCTGCTACACAGGAAAGATGTCATGTCGGATATTGTACACCTGGTTAAAATCCCATTTACTTCATAGGACTGGGGGGTGGGGCACAGCATGGAACCTACTGGTGGTGTTTCTCTAAGTAATGTGTTGTCCAATGCAAACAAAAATAATTATTTTTATACCCATAAAAAAATAAAAGTTAAGCATCTTTAAAAAAAAAAAAAAAAGGCATGGTGGCATACACCTAGCACTTGGGAGGCAGAGGCAGGCAGATCTCTGATTTCAAGGCCAGCCTGGTCTACAGAGTGAGCTCCAGGACAGCCAGAGCTACAGGGAGACCCTGTCTCAAAAAGACAAAAAATAAGATAAAATAAAAAATTAAGCATCTGAATGCAAGAATAAATATAATGGCTGATTAAATATTCAGTATCTTAAGTTATTAGGAAAATGAAAATTAAAACCCACAAGTATTATCACACTGAGGATGTGCTTCGGGGATACACTTCTTGTTCTTAGTGTGCAGCCCTGCGCCAGGTATCGTGGTACACACCTTTAATCCCAGCACTCTGGAGGCAGAGGCAGCCGGATATCTAGGTAGGTGGATCTCTATGAGTGTGAGGACAGCCTGGTATACATAGTGAGACTCTGTCTCAAAAAACAAAAATAAATTTAAAATATATATATACTTATTAAGCCAAGCATAGTGGCTCACACTTTTAATCCCAGCACTCAGGAGGCAGAGGCAGGTAGATCTCTGTGAGTTCAAGGCCAGCCTGGTCTACATTGGGAGTATCAGGACAGCTGGGACTAAAGCAAGACCCTGCCTCAAAAAGATTAAGAAACAAACAAACAAAAAACTGGTGCCAAGGAAATGAAGGGAAGGTGGAAGGGTGACCACTCTGAGCCTGAGCTAGTTCTAGGAATACAGTGAGGCGTTAGCACAAACAAAAAGTTTTACAAGATGGGAGGATTACAAATTAGCATTACAAAGGTTATCTTTGTTTTGACAGAAAAGATTTTAATTCCTTGTCATCTTTAGGGGTACCCCACCATAACAGAAGTTTTTATTTATTTTTTTAATGGACCGTTTATTTATTTTATTTTATTTTATTTTATTTATTTATTTATGTGTATGAGTGTACTGTCTGCATGTAGGTTTGTGCACCCCTGTAGTGCAATGCCACGGCGGTCAGAAGAGGGTGTCGGATTCCCCTGGAACTGGAGTTCTCCTGGAATTGGATTACGGACGGTTCTCAGCCGCCATGTGGGTGCTGGGGATCGAACCCGGGTCCTCTGCAAGAGCAGTCCGAGCTCTTAACCACTAGACCATCTCTCCAGCCCGATAACAAAAGTTTTTAAATGTACCTCCCTTAACACAAGTCATCCAGCACATACCACCCCAACTTGCTCAAGGAGATTCAGGTAGAAGGTAAACAACAGGGCTTGGCAGACAAGTTTTATCAGAAGTACTTCCTCTGGTGCCAGTAACACACCATGGGGGGAGCAGTGGGGGAGGGGGAGGGATGCTGTTTAAACATGATTCTCCATAGATACCTCAGGGCTCACAAAACCCAAGTCCTGGTTTTATCTCCACAGAGACACCAGGTACTGTCAGCATCCAGCTGAGCAGCAGGAACTTGAGGCTGAGATAAGGTCCCACAGACTAGAAAGAAGGAAACAAGGACCACAACGTGGGAAGTTCAAAGGTTTCCATGGCCACTGTTATTCAAAGAGGGAGCAAGTTACCTTTTAATCTTCTAGAAAGTTGAAGGAATTTTTAGGAAAGTCATGCTAGGATACTTGGGAAGAAGACAAATGAGAGATCTAAGCAAAGGCAAAGATAGGCAGATGTCTGTGAGATCTCAGCCTGGTCTACACAGGGAGCTCCTGGCCAGCTGGGGTTACAGGAATACACTGTCTCAACCTAACCCTCTCCTCAAGAAAATAATAAATGATCAATGAGTGAACTGACCCTCTTCTTAGGTTGCCCAATTAATACCTTTTATGAGAATCAAGGGCCAGAAAGAAGTTGCAAAAAGCCTAGAGGATGGGGGGTGGATAATTCTAGCACTCAGGAGCTAAGGCAGGAGACCTATCAAATGGAGGATAGCCTGAGCTATGTGGTGAAACTGTCTCAGAAAACACATGATTAGCTGGGTGTGGTGGCGCACGCCTTTAATCCTAGCACTTGGGAGGCAGAGGCAGGCTGATCTTTGTGAGTTCAAGGCCAGCCTGGTCTACAGAGTGAGTTCCAGGACAGCTGGGACTACAGGGAGACCCTGTCTCGAAAAGACCAAAAAAAAAAAAGAAAACACATCATTACCTCAGTCAAGCCACCACTATCTGTTACCAGCTGAATTCCCTGCCTCTACTTTTACCTCTCCTTAGATGTGTGTGTGTGTGTGTGTGTGTGTTCTGTGTTGTGTGTAGGCATGCATGTACCATAGTGCCCATGTGGTGATCAGAGAACAACCTGGTCCTTACCTTGTACCTTGTTTAAGGCAGTGTCCCCCTTGTTTTTATGCTGTATATGCCAGGCTAGCTGCCTCCTGAACTTCCAAGAGT
>VZQC01009446.1:3000072-3040977 GCA_009823505.1 Rhizomys pruinosus
TTTTTTTTTTTTTTTTTGGTCTTTTTGAGACAGGGTCTCCCTGTAGCTCTGGCTGTCCTGGAACTCGCTCTGTAGACCAGGCTGGCCTCGAACTCACAGAGATCCAAGTGCCTCTGCCTCCCAAGAGCTAGGATTAAAGGCATGCGCCACCACTTCTTAAAAGCTGGGAGTGGTGGAATCTAGCACTCAGGAGGCAGAGCCAGTCCGATCTCTGTGAGTTCAAGGCCAGCCTGGTCTACACACTGAGTTCCAGACCAGCTGGAGCTAAAGGGAGACCCTGTCTCAAAAAGACCAAAGAATAAATAGTAAAAGGAGATACAGCTTGGGCTGGAGAGATGGCTCAGTGGTTAAGAGTGAGTGGTTAAGAGCGTCGACTGCTCTTGCAGAGGACCCAGGTTCGATTCCCAGTACCCACATAGCAGCTAAAAACCACCTTTAAGCTGGGCGTGGTAGTGGAGACCTTTAATCCTAGCACTTACGAGGCAAAGGCAGGCAGATCTCTGTGAGGTCCAGGCCAACCTGGTCTACAGAGTGAGTTCTAGGCCAGCTGTGGCTATAGGGAGACCCTGTCTCAAAAAAACAAAACAAAACAGGAAAATAGAAAGGAGAGAGAGAGAGGGAGAGAGAGAGAGAGAGAGAGAGAGAGATACAGTTTGGTAGTAGAGCACTTGTCTGGCATGCACAAGGCCCTAGATTCAATCCCTAACCAACGCCGCCGCCGCCACCACCACCACCACCACCCCCCCCACACACACAAAATCTGTTTTGTTCTGTTGGATGTCTAGGGGCATTTTAGCCTCAAGTTTCCTTAAGCAAGCAAGAAAATTAGTAGCTATGCCAAAGAATCTATGCTGCAGCAAACCATCAAGTCCCTAGTGGCCAGACCCAGATCAACTTGGACAAATATCTATTTCTACAGAAAGCAAGTATTCATTATCCACTGATTAAATCACTGTCCTGGATTACAGGAGGGTATGTGGCACTGGAATCTGCAGTTTCTTTTTTCCTCCATCTAGGTGTTTTCCCAGGTCACCAGGGCAATTCAAGACATCAGAAATGCTTCACCCTACAATCCACAAATTATCTTATGCAATTAGCAGCTCATACTTACATAATAAGATACAGAAGTAACTCAGTGGCCACCAAAGAGATAGAATTAGTGTAGGAATCAGACACTGCCCCAAGTTCTAGATCCCTGAAGAAAGTTAGAGAAGCAAGGAATTTCTTAAAGCCAGCCAAGGAGGGTCAAAGTCTTACTTTTTTTTTAAGAGGTTTTTTTTTAATTTTATTTATTTTTGTACGCGTATGAATGTACTGTCTGCATGTAGGTTTGTGCACCCGTGTCATGTGATGCTGCGGAGGTCAGAAGAGGGTCTCGGATTCCCCTGGAACTGGAGTTCTCCTGGAACTGGAGTTACAGACGGTTCTTAGCCGCCATGTGGGTGCTGGGGATTGAACCCGGGTCCTCTGCAAGAACAGTCGGTGCTCTTAACCGCTAGGCTATCTCTCCAGCCCCCAAAGTCTAACTTTAAAGAAAGGAAAAGCCGGGCGTGGTGGCACACGCCTTTAATCCTAGCTCTTGGGAGGCAGAGGCAGGCGGATCTTTGTGAGTTCAAGGCCAGCCTGGTCTACAGAGTGAGTTCCAGGACAGCTGGGGCTACAGGGAGACCCTGTCTCGAAAAGAAAAAAAAAAAAAAAAAAAAGGAAAGGAAAGGTCAACATTACAAATGAAGATAATAGGCGAAGTTACAAATAGTGAGGCAGAGGCCAGTTCAGTAACGCAAACAGGAAAAGATACAGATTACAATGGCCAGAGCTGAAGGAGCTAAAGCTATAGATTACTGACAAGTGCGGAGTCGAGGGCGTTATGCAATACGACCAGGTAGCTAGCTCTCCTGAAGCCTTGATTTTTATCAGCTACCACAGGAAACTTCTTCCTCACAAGCCTTGAGACTCCTTCAGAGGTTCTAGCAGGTTACAACTGTTTTCATGGGGCTGGAGAGATGGCTCAGTAGTTAAGAGCACTGGTTGCTCTTGCAGAGGACCCGGGTTCGATCCCCAGCACCCACATGGCGGCTGAGAACCGTCTGAAACTCCAACTCCAGGAGAACTCCAGCTTCAGGGGAATCCGACGCCCACTTCTGACCTCCGCGGCATTGCACGACACGGGTGCACAGACTTGCATGCAGACAATACATTCGTACACATACAGAAATAAATAAAATTAATAAAAAAAAATTTAAAAAAAAAAAAAAGAGCACTGGTTGCTCTTGAAGAAGGCAAAGGTTCAATTCCCAGCACCCACATGGTGGTTAAAAACCATCCCTAACTTCAGTTACAGAGAATTCAACTCCAAGGCCTCTGCAGGCACTACATGCATGTGGTACACTTACATACATGCAGACAAAACCTTCATAAGTAAAAAATAAAAATAATTTAAAAAGCATGTTTTCATAAAGAAATAAGATGGTATTTGCACCTTTCACTGCGCTGATCTTTTCCATTGATGCAACACAAGCAGTGAGTGACTGGCATAAATAAATAAAGTGACTGGCACCCAAGTATGAATCAAGACAAGGGCAGCTTAGGCTGCTCCACACAGTGTGTGCTTACCTGCCACACAGGGAAGCAATGCCAGCTTTAAAAATAAAAATATATTATTAAAAAATACTCTAGATGAAAAAATAAATAAATTTTATTTTTTGTGTCAAGACTGCTTTGCCGGCATGTATGTAATTGCACCTGTGTGAGGCCGGAAAAGGGGGTCAGATCACCCAGAACTGGAGTATAAATGGTTGTTAGCCACCATGTGGGCACTGGGAACTGAACCTGGGTCTTCTATAAGCCCAAAGGCAGCCAGATTTATTTGAAAATAGCACAGCTTTAAAAAACAAAAAAAGTCATATCTATCTCAACCCTTGTGGGCACTGGGAACTGAACCTGGGTCTTCTATAAGCCCAAAGGCAGCCAGATTTATTTGAAAATAGCACAGCTTTAAAAAACAAAAAAAGTCATATCTATCTCAACCCTTGAGTACAAATAATTTTAATATTCTGTGTGACAAAATGAGATACAGAGGCTGGGCTCTTGGAGAGGACTGGTCCACATGCTCGGAGCCCTGGCTTCAATCCCCAGCACCTGGACAGGATGGGAAGTAGTACACAAGACACCTCGGGCTGGAGAGATGGCTCAGCTGTTAAGAGCACCGACTGCTCTTGCAGAGGACCCGGGTTCGATTCCCAGCACCCACATGGTGGCTAAGAACCGTCTTTAACTCCAGTTCCAGGGGAATCTGATGCCCTCTTCTGACCTCTGACACGGGTGCACCAACCTACATGCAGACAGTACACTCATACACAAAACAAAAACCAAAAAAAAACCAAAAAAACATTTCAACTAGTGGGACATATGCCTGTAATCCCAGCACTCCCAGGCAGGACCTCAATCATATAGGTTAAGACCAGCATGGGCTATACTAGACCCTCTGTTTAAAAAGAAAAAACAAAAAAAAACAAAACAAAAAAACACCAGTTAAGCTACACACAGAAGACAATGACTATCTCTAAAAAAAGCACTTGTGGGGCTGGAGAGATGGCCTAGCGGTTAAGAGCACCGACCGCTCTTGCAGAGGACCCGGGTTCGATCCCCAGCACCCACATGGTGGCCGAGAACCGTCTGAAACTCCAGTTCCAGGAGAACTCCAGCTCCAGGGGAATCCGAGACCCTCTTCTGACCTCCGCGGCATTGCACGACACGGGTGCACAAACTTGCATGCAGACAGTACATTCATACACATACAGAAATTATTATTTAATAATAAAAAAAAATTAAAAATAAATAAATAAATAAATAAATAAATAAATAAATAAAGCACTTGTAGGGGCTGGAGAGATGGCCTAGCGGTTGAGAGCACAGACTGCTCTTGCAGAGGACCTGGGTTCGATCCCCAGCACCCACGTGGCGGCTGAGAACCGTCTGTGACTCCAATTCTAGGAGAACTCCAGTTCCAGGGGAATCCGAGACACTGATGCACAGACCTACATGCAGACAGTACATTCATACACATACAAAAATAAATTTAAAAATTAAAAAAAAAAAGATTTAAAGAAAAGCACTTNATAAAAAAATAAAAGTGTAGCATCTTGAAAAAAAAAAAAAAGGCATGGTGGCATACACCTAGTTCACTTGGGAGGCAGAGCAAGGCAATCTCTGAGGTTCAAGGCCAGCCTGGTCTAACCAGAGTGAGCTCCCAGGACAGCCAGAGATACAAGGGAGACACTGATCTCAAAAAGACAAAATAATAAAAATAAAAAAATTAGCATCGAATGCAAGAATAAATATAATGGCTGATTAAATATTCAGTATCTTAAGTTATTAGAAAAATGAAAAATTAAGAGCCCACAAGTATTATCACACTGAGGATGTGCTTCGGGGATACACTTCTTGTTCTTAGTGTGCAGCCCTGCGCCAAGGTAGCGTGGTAACAAACCTTTAATCCCCAGCACTCTGGAGGCATAGCAGCCGGATATCTAGGTAGGTGGATCGCTATGAGTTGGAGAAGAAAAAAGCCTTGGTAACATAGTGAGACTCTGTCTCAAGAAACCAAAACTAAATTTAAAAATATATATATACTTATTAAGCCAAAACAAATGGCTCACAACTTTTAATCATCCCCACACTCATTAGGCAGAGGCAGGAAGATCAAAAAATCCAAGGTCATCCTTGGCCAACCTAGGCTACATGAAAACCCTATCTCAAAAAAAAAAAAAAAAAAAAAAAAAAAAAAAAAAAAAAAAAATAAAAGAAACAAACAAAACAAAAAAACTTGTGGTCCAAGAAATGAGGGAATGTAGAAGGAGGTTGCCCACTCTGGAGCCCTGAGCTAAGTTCTACTTAGGAAGACAGTTGAGGCGTTAGCACCACAAAACAAAAGTTTACCAAGATGGGAGGATTACAAAGTAAATGCATATACAAAGGTTATAATCTTTGTTTTGAACATAAAATATTTTTAAATAATTACAAATTCCTTGGTCATCTTTAGGGGGTACCCATAACCATACGTAAGTACCTACCCGCAATAAACTACCCACGCCGCCACCACCATAACAGAAGTTTTTTTTTTTTTATATTTATTTTTAAAATGGAAAGAGAATAAGATGGACCACGTTTTTTATATTAAATGAATTATTTATGTTATATTTTATATTTATTTATTTATTTATGTGTTGAGGGTAACTGTCCCTGCAAAATGTAGGATTTGTGCAACCCGCTGCAACCCCGGTCGTGCAATGCCAAGGGGCGTCCAGAAAGGGGTGTGCCGTCGGATTCCCCTGGAACTGTACTTGGAGTGCTCTCCGGAATGTGGATTACGTACGGGGGAAACGGTTCTCGGCTGCCATTTGGGTGTGGGGATCGAACCCGGGTCCTCTGCAAAGAGCAGGCAGTGCTCTTACCACTGAGAAATCCAGCTCTGCCAACAGCCCATAACAAAAGTTTGTTTAAAGTACCCACCCAGGCCGCCCTTAACACAAGTCATCCAGCACATACCACCCCAACTTGCTCAAGGAGATTCAGGTAGAAGGTAAACAACAGGGCTTGGCAGACAAGTTTTATCAGAAGTACTTCCTCTGGTGCCAGTAACACACCATGGGGGGAGCAAGTGGGGGGGGAGGGATGCTGTTTAAACATGATTCTCCATAGATACCTCAGGGCTCACAAAACCCAAGTCCTGGTTTTATCTCCACAGAGACACCAGGTACTGGGGTCAGCATCCAGCTGACAGCAAGGAACTTGGAGGCCTGAGATAAGTCCCACAGACTAGAAAGAGGAAACAAGGAACGCAAAACGTGGGAAGTTCAAGGTTTCCATGGCCAAGTGTTATTCAAAGAGGGAGGGCAAGTTACCTGTTTAAAATCTTCTGAGAAATTTGAAGGAATGTTTAGGAAAGTCATGCTAAGGAGACTTGGGAAGAAGACAATGAGCAGTCTAAGCAAAGGCAAAGAAGGCAAGATGTCTGTGAGAATCTCAGCCTGGTCGACACAGGGAGCTCCTGGCCAGCTGGGGGTTACCGGAATACACTGTCTCAACTAACCCTCATCTCCGCAAGGAAAATAATAAATGATCAATGAGTGAACTGACCCTCTTCTTAGGTTGCCCAATTAATACCTTTTATGAGAATCAAGGGCCAGAAAGAAGTTGCAAAAAGCCTAGAGGATGGGGGGTGGATAATTCTAGCACTCAGGAGCTAAGGCAGGAGACCTATCAAATGGAGGATAGCCTGAGCTATGTAAAGAGAAACTGTGACAGAAAAAAAAAAAAAAAAAAGCTGGTGTGGTGGCGCACGCCTTTAATCCAGGCGACTCTGGAGGCAAGGCAGGCTGATCTTTGTGAGTTCAAGGCCAGCCGGGTCTACAAGAGTGAGTTCCAGGACAGCTGGGACTAACAGGAGACCCTGTCTCGAAGACCAAAAAAAAAAAAAGACAACACGATCATGACCTCAGTCAAGCCACCACTATCTGTTACCAGCTGAATTCCCTGCCTCTACTTTTACCTCTCCTTAATGGTGTGTGGGTGGGTGTGTTTGTGTCTGTGTTTGTGTATGCATGGCAGGTACCATAAGTGCCCTGTGGTGATTCAGAGAACAACCTGTCCTTGAGCCCTTGGAACCGCATTGTTTAAAGGGCAGTGGCCCCCCCTTGTTTTTAATGCTGTAATGCCAAGGCACTGCCTCCCCCACCCCCCCCCCTGAACTTTTCCGAGAGTCCTCCTTGCCTGTCCCTGGGCACCCACCGTCCATAAGAGCACTAGGATTAAAAGTGTGTGCCATTACATCTGGCTTTTTTACATGGGTCCTGAGGATTTGAACTCAGACAACAAGCACTTTTACCCAATGAGCCACTTACCATTCCCTTCCTTTTCTTCCTTTTGTTTCTTTGAGACAAAGTCTCATTCTGTAGCTCAAGCTGGCCTTAAACTTGTAGCAATTCTCCTGCCGTGACCTCCCAAGTGCCTGGCATGTACCACACAATCCACTTCAACACATGCTTTTTGTTTTGGTCCTTTTTGAAGACAGGGTTTCCCTGAGCCCCAGCTGGTCCTGTGAAACTCCCTCTGTAGACCATGCTGGCCTTGAACTGCACAAGATCGCACCAGGCTCTGCCTCCCAGTGCCTAGGATTAAGGCGGCGTCAACCACCCGCTCACATGCTTTTTTTAAAAATATAGCCTGTCTCAAAAGGACAAAAAAAAAAAAAAAAAAAAAAAAATATAATATATATATATATATATATATATAATCGATCTTCTGGGGCTGGAGAGAAGGCTAAGCGGTTGAGAGCACAAACTGTTCTTGCAGTGGGGATTCAATACCCCAGCACCCACATGGCAGCTGAGAAACCATCTGTTAATTCCAGTTCCCAGGGGAATCCGACACCCTTCCTCTTCTGACCTCTGCAAAAATTGCACAGCATGGGTGCACAAAAAAAATACATGCAGACAGTACACTCATACACATAAAAAAAATAATTTTTTAAATGAAAAAAAAAAAAAAAAAATTTTTGTTTTTTTTTTTTTTTTGGTCTTTTTGAGACAGGGTCTCCCTGTACTCGCTGGCGCCCTGGAAACTCTCGCTCTGTAGACTAGGCTGTCCTCGAACGCACAGAGATCCAAGTGCACTCTGGCCTCCCAAAGCTAGATTAGGGCATCGCGCACCAATTTCTTAAAAAGCTGGGAGTGGTGGAATCTAGCACTCAGGAGGCAAGCCAGCCTAATCTGCTGTGAGTTCAGGCCACCTGGTCTACACACTGAGTTCCAGACCAGCTGGAGCTAAAGGGAGACCCTTCGTCAAAAAGAACAAAAGAATAAATAGTAAAAGGAGATACAGCTTGGGCTGGAGAGTGCGCAGGTTGTTTAAGAGATGAGTGGTTAAGAGCGCCAACTGCTGCTTCTTGGACAGAGGACCCAGGTTCGATTCCCATACCCACATGGCAGCTAATAGAACACCTTTAAAGCTGGGCGTGGTAGTGGGACCTTTAATCCGAGCACTTACGAGGCAAAGGCAGGCAGATCTCTGTGAGGTCCAGTCCAACCTGTCTACAGAGTGGTTTCTAGGCCAGCTGTGGCTATAGGGAACCCTGTCTCAAAAAAAAAACAAAACAGGAAATAGAAAGGAGAGAGGAGAGGGATAGAGAGAGAGAGAGATAGAGATCGATAATTTGGTTATAGAGCACTTGTCTGCACTGGCACAAGGCACTAGATTCAATCCTAAATCACGCCTCCGCCCTCCCGACACCCCCCCAACCAACCACCACCCCCCCACACACACAAATCTGTTTGGATTCTGTTGGATGTCTAGGGGCATTTTAGCCTCAAGTTTCCTTAAGCAAGCAAGAAAATTAGTAGCTATGCCAAAGAATCTATGCTGCAGCAAACCATCAAGTCCCTAGTGGCCAGACCCAGATCAACTTGGACAAATATCTATTTCTACAGAAAGCAAGTATTCATTATCCACTGATTAAATCACTGTCCTGGATTACAGGAGGGTATGTGGCACTGGAATCTGCAGTTTCTTTTTTCCTCCATCTAGGTGTTTTCCCAGGTCACCAGGGCAATTCAAGACATCAGAAATGCTTCACCCTACAATCCACAAATTATCTTATGCAATTAGCAGCTCATACTTACATAATAAGATACAGAAGTAACTCAGTGGCCACCAAAGAGATAGAATTAGTGTAGGAATCAGACACTGCCCCAAGTTCTAGATCCCTGAAGAAAGTTAGAGAAGCAAGGAATTTCTTAAAGCCAGCCAAGGAGGGTCAAAGTCTTACTTTTTTTTTAAGAGGTTTTTTTTTAATTTTTATTTATTTTTGTACGCGTAAGAATGTACTGTCTGCATGTAGGTTGTGCACCCGTGTCTGTGATGCTGCGGAGGTCAGAAGAGGGTCTCGGATTCCCCTGGAACTGGAATTCCCGCTCTGGAAAATGAGTTTCAGACGGTTCTTGGAATTGGAGTTTCAGCCATGTGGGTGCTGGGGGATTGAACCCGGTCCTCAGCAAGAACAGGCGGTGCTCGTAACCGCTAGGCGATCTCTCCAGCCACCAAAAGTCTAACTTTAAAGAAAGGAAAAGCCGGGCGTGTTGCAACACGCCTTTAAATCCTAGCTCTTGTGGCAGAGGCAGGCGGACCGTTGTGAGTTCAAGGCCAGCCTGGTCCTAACAAGTGAGTTCACAGGACAGCTGGGGCTAAAAAAAAAAAAAAAAAAAAAGAAAGACCAAAAAAAAAAAAAAAAAAAGAAAGGAAAGTCAACATTACAAATGAAGGGAGATAGGCGAAGTTACAAATAGTGAGGCAGAGGCCAGTTCAGTAACGCAAACAGGAAAAGATACAGATTACAATGGCCAGAGCTGAAGGAGCTAAAGCTATAGATTACTGACAAGTGCGGAGTCGAGGGCGTTATGCAATACGACCAGGTAGCTAGCTCTCCTGAAGCCTTGATTTTTATCAGCTACCACAGGAAACTTCTTCCTCACAAGCCTTGAGACTCCTTCAGAGGTTCTAGCAGGTGAACAAACTGTTTTCCCAGGGGGCTGGAGAGATGGCGCAGGTGTTAAGAGGCCTGGTGGCTCGTGCAGAGGACCCGGGTTCGATACGCACCAGCACCCACATGGCTCTGAGAACCGTGGGCGGTTAACTCCAACTTCCAGGAGAACTCCAAGCTTCAGGGGAATCCGACGCCCAACTTCTGACATCCGCTGCATGGCACGTCACGGGTGCACAGACCTTGCATGGGGCATGACGAATCATTTCGTACACATACAGAAATAAATAAAAGTTAATAAAAAAAATTTAAAAAAAAAAAAAAGACACTGGTGTCTTGAAGAGGCAAGGGGAATGGGGTTCAATTCCATCACCCACATGGTGGTTAAAACCATCCTAAACTTCAGTTACAGAGAATTCAACAAACTGCCAAGGCCCTCGCAGGCACTACATGGCATGTGGTACACTTACATACGCACAGGCAAAACCTTTCATAAGTAAAAAAATAAAAATAATTAAAAAGCATGTTATTTCATAAAAAAATAAAGATGGGTATTTGCAACCTTTCACTTGCGCTGATCTTTCCATTGATGCAACAAACCAGCCAGTGAGTGACTGGCAAATAAATAAATAAAGTACTGATGGACCCAAAGTATGAATCAAGACAAGGGCAGCTTAGGCTGCTCCACACAGTGTGTGCTTACCTGCCACACAGGGAAGCAATGCCAGCTTTAAAAATAAAATATATTAGTAAAAATATACGCTAGATGAAAAAATAAATAAATTTTATTTTTTATTTTTTTTTTTTTTTTGCCTGAATGTGTGTAAGTATATCCAGGTTGTGCAATGCCCTGTCAGAGGACAGTGTCAGGTCCCATAGAACTAGAGTTATAAATGGGTGTTAGCCACCATGTGGGCACTGGGAACTGAACCGTGGGTCTTCTATAAGCCGCAAAGGCAGCCAGATTTATTTGAAAATAGCACAGCTTTAAAAAACAAAAAAAGTCATATCTATCTCAACCCTTGTGGGCACTGGGAACTGACCTTGGGTCGTCGTATAAGCCCAAAGGCAAAGCCAGATTATTTGAAATAACACATCTTTAAAAAACAAAAAAAAGAAAGCATATCTATCTGCAACCCTTGAGTAGCAATATTTTAATATTCTGTGTGACAAAATGAGATACAGAGGCTGGGCTCTTGGAGAGACTGGGCCACATGCTCAGGAAGCCCTGGCTTCAATCCCCAACACCACAAAAAAAAAAAAAAAAAAAAAAAACCTGCGGGCTGGAGAGATGGCCGTCAGCAGCTTTAAGAAGACACCGACGAGCTCTTGCAGAGGACCCCGGGTTTGATTCCCAGCACCCACATGGTGGCTAAGAACCCGTCTTTAACTCCAGTTTCTGGGGGAATTTGATGCCTTTTTTTGACCTCCGCAGCATTGAACAAAACTGGTGCACCAACCCTACATGCAACAGTACACTCATACACAAAACAAAAACGCAAAAAAAACCAAAAAAACATTTCAACTAGTGGGACATATGCCTGTAATCCCAACACAAGATATTGGCACAGAATGATCAAGGGTTCAAGGGCAACCTTGGCTACATAGCAAGACCCTGTTTAAAAAAAAAAACAAAAAAAAACAAACAAAAAAACACCAGTTAAGCTACACACAGAAGACAATGACTATCTCGAATAAATAAAGCACTTGTAGGGGCTGGAGAGATGCCTAGCCGTTAAGAGCGAGCGATGACCGCTCTTGCGAGGACCCGGTTTCGATCCCAGCAACCCACATGTGGCGGCCGAAACCGTCTGAAACTTCCAGTTCCAGGAGAAACTCCAGCTCCAGGGAGTCCGAGACCCTCTTCTGACTCCGCGGCATTGCCGGACACGGGTGCAGCGTGTGGGCGTGTGTGGGCTTGTACGGGGTGGTGTGTGGGGGTGTGGTGGTGGGGTGGGGGGGGGGGGTGGGGGGGACACAGAGACAGAAATTATTATTTAATAAATAAAAAAAAAAATTAAAAATAAATAAATGAATAAATAAATAAATAAATAAAGTAAAGCAAAGTTGTTAGGGCTGGGAGTATGGCCTAGGGCGTTGAGAGCAACAAGACTGCTCTTGGCGGCGAGGGGGGGGGGGGTGTGGGGAGGAGAGAGAAGAGGAGAGGGGGGGGGGAGGGGGGGGGTGCGCGTGGTGGGGGGTTCGAGCCCCAGCACCCACGGGGCGGCTGAGAAAAACCGGCTGTGACCGCCAATTCTGGGAACTCCAGTGACAGGGGAGCCGAGACACTGATGCACAGACCTACATGCAGACAGTAACATTCATACACTACAAAAATAATTAAAAATTAAAAAAAAAAAAGAGTTTTAAAGAAAAGCACTTGTAAAGAAAAAAAAAAAAAAGAAAAGCACTTGTGTGATTGAACTGCCAAATTTATCCGTGGAACACCATGTTTACATGAAAGAATGAACGGGGCATAGTGACAGTCAAATACCATAACTTTGGCATTTGGCAGACACTTCTGGAAAATTAAACAAAGAAAGAGTGTCACTTCAAGAAAAACAGCTGACACTATTGTTGCCAAGGATAAAACTTAAGCTTCCAAAAGAAAATTGGAATTTCGGCCAAAGTGTATCTGCCACTAGGAGCCTGACTGCTCCCAATGCGCCGCTGCTTTTCTAAAGATCCTGCTGTGATAAGACAAATGCGATTTTTTAAATATTACAAATATATAACATTTTTATGTATATGTATGTGTGTTTTGTGTTTGTGTGTGTGCTTGTGAAGGTCAGAGGACTTGAAGGACTTTTGTTCTCTCCTTCTACCATGGTGTGGATCTCTAGAATTGAATCAGGTCATCAGGCTTGGTGGCAAACACCTTCATCTGCTGAGGCATCTCACTGGCCCACTTTTGGTTGTTTGAGAGATAAGATCTAGCTACTTAGCACAGGTTGGCCTCAAACTTATTAGCTCTCCTGACCTAGCCTCCCAGGTGCTATGATGAATAGGCCTGATGTGCCATCATGCCTGACTTCAAATATTGTATTTTGATATTGCATAATAAAATTGTGGCAGCATTTGAAAGATCTATATAACTCAACCAGTAATACAACAGAGCAATGAATATGTACAAGATAAAGCAGTCAGGTTGATATAGTGGTGGTATACCTGTAATCTCAGCACTTGAGAGATAGAGGCTTGGAAAATCACAAGTGCTAGACCAACCTGGGCTACGCAGTGAGACCTTGTCTCCAAACAAACAATAAATCAAACAAGGAAAAACAAAAACTCCTACCAACCAAAATTCAACCCCTCTTTCATAGACTACGAAAAGAGAATACCCACAAACATCTTCACAAGGCTACTTGTGAAGGGAAATACTTCCCTCTTCGGACACTCAATTTTCTTTTTTTGTTTTTTTTTTTTAGTTTTGGTTCGTTTCCGATAACAGGGTCTCCCTGTAGTCCCCAGCTGGCCTGGAACTCACTTCTGTAGACCAAGCTGCCTTGAACTCTCCCCGCACAAAGAACCACCCCTGCCTCTGCCATCCCAAGTGCTAGGGATTAAAGGCATGCGGTCCACCGAGGGCCCGAGGCCTGAACCCTCAAATTTTTATTTTTTAATTTTTTTTTATTATTTATTATGTGTAATGAATGTACTGTCTGCCTGTAAGGTCTGTGGCACCCGTGTCGTGCAAGCCCGCGGAGGTCCAGAAGAGGGCGGCGGATTCTCCTGGAACTAGGAGTTCGTCCCTGGAACTGGCGTTAACAAGAGGGGCCGTCAAACCGCACATGTGGGGGTGGAGCTGAGGATCAAACCCGGAGTCCTCTGTAAGAGCAGTCAGCGTGCTCTCAGCGCAGGCCATACATTTTGCCATGTTGGTGTCGTCTCTACTCACGCAGCCAATTGTCTAGTCTACCGTTTAAGTTTGTCGGTTAGAGCTGCAACTCTAACGGCAGTATGTGATCTCAGCCATGACCTCCAAGTTTCGTTTTTTTTTTTAATTTTTTTTTTATTAATTTATTTATTTCATTTTTGTATGTGTAATGAATGTCCTGTCTGCCTGCACCGTTGGTGCACCGGTGTCGTGCAAGGCCGCGGAGGTCAGAAGGAAGGGTCTCGGATGCCCCTGGAACGGAGTTCTCCGGGAATTGGAGGTACAGATGGTGCTCAGCCGCCATGTGGGTGGCTGAGGATCAAATCCCGGTCCGCTGTAGAGCAAGTCGGCGCTCTTAACCGCTAGGCCATCTCCTCCAGCCCATGCCTCAATTTTCTTTAGTCAAACAACTAACATCACAATAGAATGAATACAGAAATAAATATGAAAACCCAGGGCCAAATGTGGTGGCATGCCTTTAATCTTGAGTTTGAGAAGTCCGAGTCTCATAGAGGCATTCCAAGGCCACAGCACAAAGAGCACACAGCAAATGGCCTGGTCTCAAAACAAAAACAAACCCGCTAAAAACAAGACAAATTCACTGTCTTTTTTTTTTTTTTTTTTTTTTTTTTTGGTCTTTTTGAGACAAAGGGTCTCCCTGTAGGCCCCACTGTCCTGGAATTTGCTCAGGTAGACCAGGGTGGGCCTGAACTCACAAAGATCTCTCGCCCCCCAGCCTCTGCTCCCAAGTGCTAGGATTAAAGGCATGCGCCACCACAGCCCAGCCAGCTGGTCCTTTTTTAATGTGAAAAAAAAAAATGCTCATTCCATTCCTTTCAATAATTACTTTTTTCAATAATTACTTTCATTTAAAGACATAAACATACATTTATATTAACTGTTACTTATGTTAATAATGGGTCTATTAATTTTTCCAAATGGAGTAATATTTCAGGTGTTTTGTTTGTGTTTGATCTTTTTGAGACAGGGTGTCCCTGTAGCACCAGCTGTCCTACTAAAGTAACACAGGCTGTGGTGGCCTTGAACTCCGCGATCTGCCTGCCTCGGCCCGTCCCAAGTGCTGGGATTACAGGCATGCACCACCTCCGCCCGCTATTATTTCAGGGTTTTTGGTCATATTTTTTTGTTTTTTGGTTTTTTTTTTTTTTTGAGTCAGGGTCACCCTGTAGCCAGCGGGCGGGAACTTGCTGTGTAGCCACAGGCTAGCCTTGAACACAGAGATCGTGCCTGCCTCTGCCTCCCGAGTGCTAGGATTAAAGGTGTTTTTTTTTTAATTTCTGATGTGTATGAATGTACTAGTCTGGCATGTAGGTTTATGCACCCGTGTCCGTGCAATGCGGCAGAGGTCATAATGAGGGTGTCAGATCCCGCTGGAACTGTAGTTCTCCTGAATTGGAGTTTCAGATGGTTCTAGGCCAACCTTGTGGGTCCTGGGGTCAAACTGGGTCCTCTTGTAAGAGCAGTCGGGCTCTTAACCACTAGGCCATCTCTACAGCCCAAAGGCATTTTTTATTTTAATTGACACATACTGAGATATACATCCCACATCACATGTAATTATGTCGTTATGCTTATTTTTATTTGATGTATAAGAGTATATTACCTGCAAATAAGTGTACCCATGTCATGCAGTGCCTGCAAAGGCCAAGTGTAAAGTTGGATCCCCTGGAACGACAGTTATAGAGTCTGTTTGTTTACGGCCTATGTGGGTTCTGGAATTAAAACCAGGTCCTCTGCAAGAGCAGCCAGTGCTCTTAAACTGATGAGCCTCTCTCCAGCTCTAATTTACCAGATTTAAAAAACAAAACAAGGCCGGGCATGGGTGGCACGTGCCGGTTAATCCCAGCACTCTGGAGGTGAGGCAGGCGGATCTTTGATGAGTTCTAAGGCCAGCCGGGTCTACAGAGCAAGCCCCACAGTAGTACTAAAAGGGGGACCTTGCCTCAAAAATACCAAAAAAAATGGGAAAAAAAAAAAAACAACACGCTGTATATGGTGCCAAGAAAGCCCTGTAATCCCAGCAGCTGGGAAGGCAAAGGCAGGGTATAATGCTCTATATGTTCAAGGCCACCTGGTCACAAATAAAAACGCTATCATTACCGAACCGGGCGTGGTAGCGAACCGCCTTTAATCCTAGCACTTGGGAGTGCAGAGGCAGCCGGATTTTCTGGTGAGTTCAGCCAGCCTGGTCTACAGAGTGAATCTCCGGCCAGCTGGACTAAAGGACACCCTGCTCAAAAATACAAAAAAAAAAAAAAAAAAAAAAGGAAGGCTTAAAAGTAGTAAACAGGTGTGGTTTGGTGTGGTGGCACAACCTTTCATACCCATCACTAGGAAGCAGGGCAGGCAATCTATGTGAGATCAAGGCCAGCCTGCTACCAATAGTGAATTCGAGCCAGCTAGGGCTACAGAGAGACCCTGTCTTAAAAGACATAAATAGGCCAGGCATGGTAGCCGCACACCTTTAAATAATCCCATCACTCAGAGTCAGAGGCAGGTGGATCTTGTGAGTTCAAGGCCAAAGCCTGTGGTCTAACAGAGTGAGTTCCAAACCCAGCTGGGCTTACAGGGAGACCCGGTTCAAAGAAGACCAAAAAAAAAAAAAAAAAAAAAAGAACATAAATAAAAAATAAACATTCTGCAGCTGGAGAGATGGTTTAGGGGTCAGTTGAGGGCACTGAACTGGCTTCTTACAGAGGACCCCAGGATCAAATTCCCAGCCAAGGTAAACATCAGTTCAAGGGATCCAACACCCTCTTTTGACCTCCGTGGGCATTGCATGACACTTTTGCATTTACGTACATGCAGGCTCATGTATGTAAATACACTCAATACATAAAAAATGGTAAATTATGTTTTAAAAAATTAAACATTTAGCCAGGCCTGGTGGCACACAACTTTAATCCCAGAAAAAAAAAAAATTGGAAAAAAAAAAAAAAAATCCTAGAACTTGGGAGGCAGAGGCAGGCAGACTTTGTGAGTTCAGCCAGCCTGGTCTAACAGAGTAAGTTCCAGGACAGGCTGGGGCTACAGGGAGACCTGTCTCAAAAAGACCAAAAAATAATAAACATTTATAAAAAAAAAAGAATAAAACTATAATGGGTTTTGCTGTTTGGCTTAATTAATGTGCTTATTACTTTATGAATGATAAACGAAGGCCAAAACTAAATCACTAAAAATATGTTTGTGGGCAAGTTTTGTTTAATTTAAAATTTTGATTATTGTATGTGTATAATGTACTATATGCATGCAGGTTTGGTGCCCGTGTCGTGTGATGCCGCTGAGGTCAGAAGAGGGTTGTTGTATTCCCCGAAATTGGATTTACAGACGGGTTTCGAAGCGTCATGTGGGTTCTGGGGATCGTACCCAGGTCTTCCCTGCAAGATCAATCAGCGGGCTCTTAATGCTAGCCATCTCTCCAGCCCCACAAGTTTTTTTTTTTTTTTTTTTTTTTTTTTTTAAATGAAAAAAGAAAATATTCCAGGGCCAGGTAGAATGCTTGCCTAGCATGTATGATACACAAAGTTCAATCCTCCACACATTTAACACCTGTATTATTCTTTTTTTTTCTTTAACACCTGTATTCTTCTTAATACCTCCCAAAAGAAAAATGTTGACACTACCAACTGTGTCTACGGGGAAAGACAGTTAACTATTTGGATTTGGAAAGTAACTTAGCCAAAGAAAACTTTCCCTATTGATTCACATCTCCAAAGAATTCGTAGTTTGGCATTTATGGAATTTTTAAACCTCATAAATTTGCTGCACAAGTCAGTCCCTCTGGTTCCTTTTAGGGGGCTCTGGAAGAGCTATGTGGAAACTGCAGGTCTGGAAATGTATGGGACTGGAGAGATGGCCTAGCGGTTAAGAGCGCCGACCACTCTTACAGAGGACCCGGGTTCGATCCCCAGCACTCACATGGCAGCCGAGAACCATCTGAAACTCCAATTCCAGGAGAACTCCAGTTCCGGGGGAATCCGACACCCTCTTCTGACCTCCTCGGCATTGCACGACACGGGTGCACACACCTGCATGCAGACAGTACATTCATACACATACAGAAATAAATAAAAATAAAATTTTAAAAAAAGAAAAAAAAAAACCACTGCTCTGCAAGATAAAGTTCTCATCTAGCAAAACACCTAAAACTGCCTATTTAAAGGTGCCTCTTGCATTGTCGTAGGTTGGCTCCCAACAAACCCAACACAGATGTGTTCTTTTTTTTAGATCTTGCTGTATCTTTCCTAAGGCTGCTCTGTATTTTTAAAGTCCTCCTACCTCTTCATTCCCAGAGAATACTCTTAACTTTTCAAGGCTAGACTTAGTCCAGTAAGTAAGCAGGTGGTAACTTTCTGGGCAACAAAGCAGGTAGGGGTTTTTGTTGTTTGTTTGCTTTTCTCTTTGTTGCAGCAGGTAGTTTTTATGCAATTAGTGTCTAGGTATTTACTGCAACTCAAAGGACACAGATTATTGGTGATTGGCTGAATCAACAGGTGATGAAATTAAGAATGAGGCGATGTGGAGTGTCAGATGACTCCATAAGAACGAATACATTTCCAGGATGCAGAATGGGAAAGTAAAGACTGGAAGTGGGGTGATGTACTCCAAACAGGTCTAAGTTAACTGTGTCACCACAGTATAGCAAATGCTTACTAGATTAAAAAAAATCGTCCCTAAACTGTAAGCTCTGGAAAACACTTGTCTTGATGGCCAGTCTGTATCCGCCCTAGGAGCTTCCCATAGTTTCTACGCTCATTACCTATTTGTCGACGTTTATTAAACAATTTGTAAATGAATGAATGAGGAAATGGCTGGTTAAATGAGTTAAATTACACAGGCTCTCAGCTCTTGCTAGAGTCTAGGGTTCAGGAAACTGTTTCTCTAGGATAACTCGAGAGTGGGTAAGTAAAAAGAAAGCAGGCATCCACGTTAAATTCAGCCCAGAAGCCTGAAGAACAGCTTGAGCTCCAACTCAAGTTAGAAAATCTTTTAAACTACTGCGTGGCGGGAAAGAGAAAGCTCCGGAACCAGGACCCATGGGATGCTGCGGGGCTCGGGCACCCGGGAGAGGCCACCCAACCTCACCCGCGTGGCGGCGGCCGAGAAGGGATCGGAGCAGGCCACCGCCCCCCCCGCCCCCCCCCCGGCACAGGGGAGGGTGCGAAGGTGGCGAAACGGAAGTGGGGCTGGGGGCCCGCGCGAAGGACCCGGGCAGAGGGGGAAGAGAGAGCGGCGGGGCTGCCAGAGGGCCTAGGGTCGCCAGCTCCGCAACCACACTCACCTAGGGGACCCAGCTTCGCCCCGACTGGGCGCCGGCTCCGCGTAGCTTCCCCGCTGGGCCTGCTGGGTCAGCGGGCGACCTTAGGGCGCCCCTAGCAACCGCGCTCTGCCACGCGACCCGCGCTCAGCCGACGCAGCCAGCTACGCACAGCGCGCGCCCCCAGCGGACAGACGGAGGGCCAGGAAGGGGAAGGCGGGGATGGGCAAGAAGCAAGCGCACGGAATCCCACGGCTTGTGAGGCCTAGCAGGGGAAGAAAAAAAATTTAGCAACCGGACTTGCGCGGGCGCAGTCTGGACAGCAAGCTGGAACTCAGCGAGCGGAATTCTGGGAAATGTAGTCCTGAAGTTCAAGGTCCCGTTCTGGGACCCCAGGATTCACCCTTTCAATCCTGATTTTACCTAACTCCTATGCACTTTCTTTGGCTGTACCTCAACTTACTCTAATGAAATCAAGCGCCCAGGTTCTATTAAAGAATTCACTGCCGGGCGTGGTGGCGCAGGCCTTTAATCCTAGCACTTGGGAGGCAGAGGCAAGCGGATCTTCGTGAAAGACCACTTGGCTAGCGGGTCTCACTGGCACACACCTCTTTATTTATTTTTTATTTCTGTATGGTATGAATGTACCGTCTGCATGCAACTTTGTGCACCCGTGTCGTGCAAATGCGGCGTGAGGTAGAAGAGGGTCTCAGATTCCCCTGGAACTGGAGTTCTCCTGGAATGGAGCTTTAGACTGTTCTCAGCCGCATGTGGGTGCTGTGGATCGAAACCGGGCCTCTGTAAGAGCGGTCGCGCTCTTAACGGCTAGGCCAACTCTCCAGCCCGGCACACAAAACTTTAATCCTAAACTTGGCGAGGCAGAGGGCAGGCAGATCTTTGTGAGTTCAGGCCCCAGGCTGCCTGGTCTACCAGAGTGAGTTCCCAGGAAAGCTGGGGCTAACAGGGAGACCTGTCTGGAAAAGACAACAAAAATAAATAAATAAATAAAAATATCCACATGCTGGTTAACAACCACCAAATTCAGTTTCCGGGGCGGTCCAATTGCCCTTCTTCTGACTTCTGGGGGGCACTGAATGACACCGGCACACTCACACATATCAGGCAAAAAGTACTATATATATATATATAATAAAAACAAGAATAATAACACTATATAAAAAAGCATTTGGACCTGGGTCTTTGTATTGGTTGCACGCCTTTAATCCTTAGCACTTGGGAGGGCAAAGGCAGGGAGATCTTTGTGAGTTCAATGCCAGCCTGGTTCACCTACAGAGTGAGTCCAGGACCGCTGGGGCTACAGGAGACCTGTCTTGATAGACAAAAAAAAAAAAAAAACAAATTTTTTATTTATAGAAAAACAAACGACGAAATGGTATCCCTCACCCTAGTTCGTAAATCTTTTTTGGAGTTGATGCATATTGGAAAGCAAACAACAAACACAACAACACACAACAACACCCATAATAGAAAAGGACTGCATTAAAGAACTGCCTGAGGGGCTTGGAGAGAATGGACCGAGGCAGTTAAAAGCACTGGACTGCTCTTGCAGAGGACCGGGGTTCAAGAACCAGCACCCACATTGGCAGCTGAGACTAACTGTCTTAACTCCAGTTTTCCAGGGGACNGTCCCCTGGAAAACTGGAGTTAAGACAGTTAGTCTCAGCTGCCAATGTGGGTGCTGGTTCTTGAACCCCGGTCCTCTGCAAGAGCAGTCCAGTGCTTTTAACTGCCTCGGTCCATTCTCTCCAAGCCCCTCAGGCAGTTCTTTAATGCAGTCCTTTTCTATTATGGGTGTTGTTGTGTGTTGTTGTGTTTGTTGTTTGCTTTCCAATATGCATCAACTCCAAAAAAGATTTACGAACTAGGGTGAGGGATACCATTTCGTCGTTTGTTTTTCTATAAATAAAAAATTTGTTTTTTTTTTTTTTTTGTCTATCAAGACAGGTCTCCTGTAGCCCCAGCGGTCCTGGACTCACTCTGTAGGTGAACCAGGCTGGCATTGAACTCACAAAGATCTCCCTGCCTTTGCCCTCCCAAGTGCTAAGGATTAAAGGCGTGCAACCAATACAAAGACCCAGGTCCAAATGCTTTTTTATATAGTGTTATTATTCTTGTTTTTATTATATATATATATATAGTACTTTTTGCCTGATATGTGTGAGTGTGCCGGTGTCATTCAGTGCCCCCCAGAAGTCAGAAGAAGGGCAATTGGACCGCCCCGGAAACTGAATTTGGTGGTTGTTAACCAGCATGTGGATATTTTTATTTATTTATTTATTTTTGTTGTCTTTTCCAGACAGGTCTCCCTGTTAGCCCCAGCTTTCCTGGGAACTCACTCTGGTAGACCAGGCAGCCTGGGGCCTGAACTCACAAAGATCTGCCTGCCCTCTGCCTCGCCAAGTTTAGGATTAAAGTTTTGTGTGCCGGGCTGGAGAGTTGGCCTAGCCGTTAAGAGCGCGACCGCTCTTACAGAGGCCCGGTTTCGATCCACAGCACCCACATGCGGCTGAGAACAGTCTAAAGCTCCATTCCAGGAGAACTCCAGTTCCAGGGGAATCTGAGACCCTCTTCTACCTCACGCCGCATTTGCACGACACGGGTGCACAAAGTTGCATGCAGACGGTACATTCATACCATACAGAAATAAAAAATAAATAAAGAGGTGTGTGCCAGTGAGACCCGCTAGCCAAGTGGTCTTTTTTTTTTTTTTTTTTTGGTCTTTTCGAGACAGGGTCTCCCTGTAGCCCCATAGCCAGTGGTCTTAAGTGCTGAGACATTTCTCCAGCCCCTCAAACTTTTTTAAAGGAGAGAGATATTTGGGATGATACGAGTTAAGGGCTTGGGCCAGCTAGATGGCTCAGTAGCCAAAGGTCTTTGCTGCCAAGCATGACAATCTGAGTTAAATATCCAGGACTCACATGGTAGAAGAAGAGAACAGAACCAACTCCATGAAGTGGTCCTCTGACTGCCACATGAATGCCATGATATTCACATGTGGATACACACACACACAGAGCAAATAAATAGATCAATGTAACAATTTTTTTCGGGGGGGTATTTTTGAGACAGGGTCTCCCTTTAGTCCCAGCTGGTCTGGAGCTCACTCTGTAGACCAGGCTGGCCTTGAACTCACAGAGATCCGCCTGCCTCTGCCTCCTGCATGCTGGGATTAAAGGTATGTGCCACTATGCCTGGCTAGCAATGTTTTTTTAAAGATTTAAGGGATATTTTCAAGTGCAATGAATGTATTTTGTTAATGTGGTAAGGCACTTCAAGATTGCCCAGAGCTACACCATATTGTGCTCCAGCTGGGTCCAGAAGTTAAAACTTAAAGTATGGGAATAAAACAAAGTTTAATTCAGCTGAACTGGAGCAGGAGTTTGAAAATAGGTCAACATGTACCTGGTTGCTTAGAAACTAACTCACTCTGCATGGCTTCTGTGCTTTATGCTTGATTTGCTTTGAGAGTATAGAAATTGTTAGAAGGGCTTACCACCCCTAAGCTTGGGAACTTAAATTTTTCATACCCGGATATGGTTTTTCCATATAGAACATATATAAAAACACTTCCCAACTGTAGCTCTTCATTATACACCCTCAACTAAATGTATAGTTGTCAGCTGACTAAAAACTTTCTATTGGCTTCACTTTGTGTCTGAGTGGTCTTCTCTTGTGAAATTACCCTCATTACCTTTGGTTGCCTGGCAGGGAAATCTCAGAGAATTAGACCCTAGACCCCATGGGTATCTCGATTCCCAACCCCCATGGAGGGTAGCAGATTTGGACAGGCTCCCAGGGGAGGCACCCTCTGAGCCATTCCAGAGCTCTGGGAGAACTCTGGTCTCTGCACCAATGGCTCCTGAAACCCTACCCCAAAAGATTTTTTTTAATTGTATTTATATTTTTTTATGTGTATGAATGTACTATCTGCATGTAGGTTTGTGCACCCATGTCGTGCAATACCACAGAAGTCAGAAGAGGGTGTCAGATTCCCCTGGAACTGGAGTTAAACACAGTTCTCAGCTGCCATGTGGGTGCTGGGAATCGAACCCAGGTCCTCTGCAAGAGCAGCTAGTGCTCTTAACCGCTAGGCCATGTCTCCAGCCCAAGATTTTTAAAGAGCATAGAAAGTCATCTGTTTCTGGAGCCCTTCCTAGGTAAGTCTGGTTGAGGTGCCCTAAGTAGGGACATGTTAAGGGGGTCAGATGCAACCATTGACCCAGTGTCCCAGGGAGATGCCACTCAGTTCCCTGTAACCCAAGTTTGGGATCTAGTGTGTGAGTGGCCACCATGTGTGTTTGCTTGTTATTGTCTCTGTGTGTTTGTTTTGGTACTGTCTATACTGTTTCATCTGTCATTTTGTCGTTTGTTTTAGCATGGGAGGATTATTAGTGAAAACAAAGATGACAGCTACACCAGGGTTGGTGGCCAGTGAGGCTACAGGCCAACGAGTGGGCCAGGTCCACTGAGACAGTGGCACTGTGGGGTAGGCTGCAGGATCATCACAGGGACAAGAAACTCACAGAGACGCCTGGCGCCTAACTTCCAGCTGACCAGTGCACCAGCACCTGGTGCTGGCCCACCATGTTGTCCATGGTCAAGGAGGTCAGGAGGAGTGGCCTAGCTGCCGCAGCTTTTGGGTGTTATACCCCCTGGGGTCAGGGTCAGGGCTGGGCCCAGGGTGGCTAGGGGGGTTGTGGGGAGCCTGGTGCCCTTGGCCTATGGTCAGGCCACAGGACACAATTTAAAAAATAAATAAATAACAGAATTGTAAAAGATCCTTGTGTGATTAATCATGAAGTAACACTAAGTTGTTTCCTGTTCAAAATATGGATATTTCTTATGTATTAGGTTGTTTAATTTATAAAGTGTGTGTGTCTTTGTGTGTGTGTAAAAGATTATGTTTGAATTTTAAAATAAAATTTTACCACATAAAAATAAATAAATAAATAAATAAATAAATAAATAAAAATAAAGGAAAAGCCAGAACGGGGAAGGGCAGTTCCAGGCCAAGCCTTGGCTCCACAGGGCTGCAGTTCTCTGGCATGCACAGGGAAAGTGCTTGAGGCAGGGCTGTGGCCCAGGGTGGTGGAAACACCTGGCCCACAGTGGCAGTTATGGCCAGGCACTCCCAGAATGGTAGGCTTTGGCAGCAGCTACAGGCAATGGGGGATGGGGGGGGGGGNAGCAATTTTTTTTTTGGGGGGGTATTTTTGGAGACAGGCCAAAACCGGGCGCATTCTACCTTTGCCCTCCGTGTCAAGTGTCCAGAAGACATTGTCTGAAAGCTGACGGTCTCTGGAGGCGCAAGTCGCGAGCCCTTAGCCCTTTTGGCTAAGGCAATAGGTGCGCAGAAGGCTGGCCTTTGGAAGCCTCACTACTCGCAGATCCGTCCTGCCCCCTGCCCATTGCTTTGGCACTCTCTGCATTAAGCTGGGAGTGGATTATTGAAATAAAAGTAATGTGACCACTTAATGTCCAAATAAGCTTAAAGATCAATGGGAGTTTGGTATATTTATAATGATAGATTTCTTAGAGGGATATTTTCAAGTGCAATGAATGTATTTTGTTAATGTTGAATCTAAAGTAGGTAAAGTAGTCACCGAGGAACTAGGTCCCAGCCCATTAACAGCACTTCCCCAAACACCCGATTGCCACCACAAAGAAAGCTAACCCATATGTTGTGCTCCAGCTGGGTTCCAGAGTTAAACTTAAAGTATGGGAACACAAAACAACAAGCCATTTCAACATTCCCAAGAACTGAACCAATGGCCCAAGCAGCCGACGAAGTCTTGCACGAGCATCCTATAAATTATAAAAAGAGTATATTTTTAAAGGATTTTCATTAGATTCTCCCTGGTTGCTTAGAAAACTAACTAACTTTCCTTCTGAGATGAGCATAAAGGAAGGACTAGCGATTAATTTGTGTATGCTTTTTATAAATATTGAACTGTGATTTGATTTGAAGTAGTAATATTAAAAAACCTGAGAAATTGTTAGTAAAGGAGCCTGCTGGGCATTACCGGTACGGCACACCCACTCAATGTAATCCTGCGGCACACTCACGTACTCTTAATTCTTTCATGAAAGCGCGGAATATGAGGCAGTGGTTTCCTAGTAGCTCATACTAGTGAAGATCCTCTGATACCTAAACACATCAAAGAGCCGCCTATAACTATGCAGTGTCTTCAAGCCTATTCCTCCATAACTACTCTGCCAACATTGTTACTTCCGCACACCAACTCTTGACTAAGGAAGCGTGCGTCACCATTATTGAAACTAAATACGATAAGACATATTGGTCACCACCGATCAGAAAGAAGAGTGATTAACATGTATTTATTGTTGAAGTAAGCCATGTTGTCCCAACTAAGCTTGCAAAATGCAAATGCACAGCACATCTGGAAAGAGTAAGCAGGCTGATACTAAGACAATTGCAAGAACAGCTGACTGGGCCTAGTTCACGTGTGTTGGTGGCTCATAGTGAAGCCTTGCGTTGGGTCCACTTCTCTTGTGTAAGAATTTTATCCAAAGTCTTATCTGAGCCTTCTTACCTATTTGATATCCGTTTCATTGATCAAATTAGGTTGAGTCACAAGTGCTCGCCCACCAAGGACAGGGAGAATCTTCTCAGAGAATTAAAACAGAGGAACTTAAGCTAGTAGGACTCAAGGCTATCCGAGGGTATAAATCAATCTTCTTTCTTAAGGGGATGCCTTTCTTTCAGAGAAATCGTCTCTGGTGGTTCCCACAGAGAAACCTTCCACAAGAAATGGGAAGGTATAGCTGTTAGATTTGGGAGACAGGAATACCTGAGGGTGGGGGTCTGAGGCTGGACCTCATGTCACTCCACACTGGGGCGATGGCACCGCCACTAACGCAAGAACTCCGAGAACACAATTTTACCAGATAGATGCTATGATTCTGTGATTAACCGCAGAACTCTGGTCTCTGACCAATGGCTCCTGAAACCGATATAAAAGCTAACCCCCAAAAGATTTTTAAATTGTAACCCCGGATAAAAAAGGACCCTGTTGGTCACAGAAGAGTATGTTGTTTTCCTAAAGATAATAGTTGTATAACTATTGAGTTTGAGAGTTGTTTCTTCTTGCATGTAGGTTTGTTCAGCAATCAGATACATGTCGGAGGTCTAGAACACAACAATAATACAGGCCATCTACAGAGAGAGATAGTGTAGAGCTTCGGAATAGAGGGTGATCTTCAAGGAATTTACCACAACTAATGTCTCTGGATACAACATTTGGAAGATGGAGTGAGTAAAACGACAGTCGTCTCTCAGGGGGATGTGCTTGGGTCGCGCATAAGTGGTTGAAGTCTGGGAATTTGTTCGCCCATTGGGTAATAACCGAGGCTGGATAACTCCAGTGTTCTCCAATTTTCCCCCTCCTAGGTGGCAGCTGTGAAGTGCCATAGAGGCGGAGAGGTCTTAAGTGTATGCTTTCTTGATCCTCTCAAACTGCCTGGAAACCCCAAGAAAACGTAGGAAGTAGCAAACCATGGTATCCTAGGCCCCGAAAGATTATTTTTAAAGAGCATAGGAAAGGGTGGGACCATTCGATAGTGCTGTGTGTATGTACCCTGGAGGCCCAATTAGCCTCTGTTAAGGTAAAGTCCCTGGTTGTGAGGTGCCAGTCTACTCACAAGTGTAGAGGAGGCCTTTAAGGACATGATTAAGTAGGCGTGATTTGCCGGCAACGTTTTCTCTCTCTTGAGGGTTGGTTCAGCTTCAGCAATGGAACAGGGAGTAATTTGCTAAACCACGAGATTTGAAGGCTCGCTTGCCCCAACACAACGTGAGCTCTGGGCGAGGGCCTGGGAGGAAAAAAATCATCGATGAGAGTCTTGGAGCAGGCAGTTTCCCTGTAAAGCTCGTGTGGACTCGAGAGTTTAAAGGAGGGAGGATTGCATAGTTGTCGTGGAGCTGTGGCCACCATCCTGATGTGTTGCTTGTTCTTATTGTTCTTCATGTGATGTTTTGTTTTGGTAGCATGTCTAGTACTGTTCTTGCGACTGTCATTTATAGATCGTTTGATTTGTCAGACCAACTAGGGACGGAGATGGGTCAAATGCTATTGGTGTTAGTAGGAAGTGGCAGGAAAGATCTAGTCTCATTGTCATGCACATGCTAACCAGGGAAGGGATTGGTTTTTATAGTGCTTTTCAGATAAGAGGGGTGAGGCTACTAAATCGTGTGTAAACCATACACGAAGTGCGTTTGGGGGTTGGGTCCCCATGGTCGTACCAACAAACTTGAGACAGTTGGCACTTCTGGTTTCAAGTGGGGTAGGCTGCAGGATCTAGGTCACAGGGACAGTCTGGAGGGTTCCTGTGGTTTTATGTAAAGGCGGGAGATCCAAGGTAGACTACCGATAACTCGAGGATGGGCTGTGTCCAGACCTGATCCTTTTGGGAAAAAGGCTCTATTCACACAAGACTTGTACGTGCTAAGATTATCAAGGAATTTGCTGTACTGCATCTACTTCATTTATAAATGACACGCAAAGATACTAGACCCTTGATGATTGGTGGCTTTGAGCCACATATCTATCTTAGTTTTTTACCTTCCCTTATGTTGTCCATGGTCCCAGATGGAGGTCAGGGGAGTGGCCAGCTTGACCGGCATGCTTTTGGGTTGTTATACTTCATTTTTGCAATCCCATGGTGTCTAGCTGTAAGTCATTGTGATACATAATGCTATTGGAGAACTGGGCCACATGGGGTGGCTCTATTAGGTTAGGAGAGTGTAAAGTGGGTGTAGCGGGATCTGGTGCCCTTGATCTCTATAGCTGGTCAGGCCACCACTGTCGTAACACTAGGGATCTCTGAGATACCACATATAGGTGAAAGGCCAAAGATCCTAATGTGTTGTGGTGTGGTATAATTCTTCTCCTGTTAGCCCACCTAACCATAAAATACCTAAGCCTAAACAATAGAATAATGCGGCGTTACCAAAGACAACAAAGTTCCTTGTGTTTGTAAGTGATTAAAATCATTCAAAAAAAAAAGAAGTAGACAAAAAAAAGATATAATATTGTCTTCGCTGAATTTTTGTCGAGGATAGAATATAGAGATTATTTCCCCTATTTGCTAAATAGCAATAAATAATTCTTGGATGGTATTATAATAGGTTTTGTTTTAATGATTAAATATATAAAAAGTGACTCTAAAAGTGGTGTGTCTTCTTTAATGTGAGTAGTAAACTAGACATAAATAAGAGATCTTTATGGGTTGTGAATTTTATAATATATAATATTTTTTTTATCACTCATATCATTTTTTTAATTGAGAACAAGCTTAAACTATAATATCCAACTCCTTCTGTCTAATGAGAGAGCTGGTCCTTTAAGTAAACTTAACTTGGAAATATATATTAATTAAATAAATAAGGAGCCTAAAAATTCAGTGACAAACCAAGCCAGCAACGGGGATAGGGCAGGTTCCAGGCCAATCGCCTTGTGCTCCACACGGTCCTGCAGTTCTCTGGACAATGCACAGGGAAAAGTGCTTTTAGATGGCACCGCCAGATACTGGGGGCTCGTTGTCCGCAAGGTAGGGGGTCGTCTGAAACATAAATGAGAGAGAGTCGTCACGTGTGCCTACACGTTTTGAGGCAAGGACATGAGGCCTCATGCTCCCAGAATGGTAGTTTGAAAAATATAATTGGAGAGCAGCCTTATCAAGTGTTCTAATGGCGGGGAAACCATTTTCATGTGTGGAGGGCCAGCGGGGAGAAGGTGGATGATTGGGCTTTCAAATAAACGGAGTCTCATTTTCCCCTTAGGGTGCAAGTCCTACCAAGTATGTAAAAAAGTGTTGGTGAACTTTTTATTGCACCTCCCTCTTTGCCGGGCCTATGGGGTCATTCTCTGGGAGCATTCCACACAATCACCTCCCGCCATCCCTTCCCACCATGGCTCATCACGTTGGTATGAAAATTATTATGGGCTATACTACTGCTATCCCCTTGTTGAAAGAATAGGAGGCCTCCACTCTAAGCGATTTTATCATAGTAAAAGGAATCCCATGCATCTTAGTACTGAAGTGCTGTGTTGGTGAAATTAAATATACAAACTAGCGCCCTTCTCTCTCTTTTTGTTTGGATTTATTTGGACCGGGGGGCCTAAGTTAGTGTAAATGCTCCGGGTGTGCCCGAAGGCCCTCACAAACAAGCCCATTTCTGTCTATCGAGGGAAAATCTTGTACTTAAATAATGGGGCCTAATTCTCTGATGGAGGTGACCAACCACCCAGAATGCACGTAAAGTCGGGGCACATATAGGAAGCTCTCCCAAAGTGCAGGACGCACTTTGTGAATTGATACTCGCTTTGGGAGATTGTTGGCAATACTAGGGGCGAGCCACGTTTGAGACTATTTCTGGCAAGGGTAAACACGACTTAAAGGACCGCTGAACGTTCTGCTTGCGCGTAAAGAAGTGTGCTCCGACCAAAAAGGTGCGTGGGCGTTTGAATGCCAATCTTACGCACTTGGGCTGAGGGGTGGCCTAGCCAGGCAAGGCAGAGCCCCAACCTTATGTATCTTTGTGAGTTCAAGCACAGCCTAGTCTACATAGCAAATGAACTTCAGGACAACTGGGGCTCTACAGGAGAGATCCCTGTCCTGGAAAAAAAGGAGCCACACACGCACGAGAAAAGGAAAAGGAAAACCTGGAGTAAAATTAGAAGAGAAGAGAAGAAAATCAAAGGGGTAAGAGCATTTGTGCTGAGCTGCTCGAGCACGCCGACGCCCAAGTTATTAAGATATCGCGCCCTAAAAACACTGGGAGTGGCGGATTTGGGGCAGGTTTATCAATCCCGCCCCATGAGAAAACTGGATCATTCTCCAGGAAGGTAAACTCTGGGGTGTTCGCAATGTGCCTCCAGGACCCCGCTGGTGCTTAACGTGAGCATATATATGCTGGGTCTGTGTAACTATAGGCACCAGCATTATGGGGGGGGCACCCTGCTCAGTTGAAATGACGGAGAGCTTAATGTATATAATATCCTCGCTCACTCCCTAATGTATCGCCTGGCCTAACTGAACTCAAGACCATGGCTGACCTGACTGTGGCTTTCAGGTGGCCCTCTTTTCCGGTCCCTCTCTGGGCACACAACCCATACCTCCAGCTAAATTCCCAAGGGTTCTGGGGCGGTTTTCTTAAAATGGCTGTATCTGACTCAAAACTGTTGTATTCCTCTTTGCCATTATTCGCCTCATCTTGCCACTCAGCCCTCTCCGGTAATTTGGCCAACCTAAAAGTTTGCCGTGGGGGTGGGGTAGTAAGCAGGGGAACTTTCTGCTTAGGCCGTATTTGGAGTCAGGGGCAGCGCGAGTACGCCCATCATGAGCTCTCTTGAGCCATAAGGCTCGGGTTCTTTGCCTGGTCCCTTGCGCGAGGGCCAGCGCAGGGCTCGAGGTGACGTCCAAGAGTATAGTAACGCACACCCCGCGTAACCTCTCTGTGTTGCCTCCAGGAGGTGCATCCCCCTTGGCTCAGGCTAACACCTCATTGGGGCGCAACGTGCTGCCAGGTGCTGAAGCCCAGTTGTGGAGCCTCTGAGCCCATTTGACGCACACGAGGCCCGTGCGAAATGTGAGTGATAGGTAGGGTGCAGCTAAATCCGAAGGCCACAGTGTGAATTAGGCCATGTTGTATAAACTCAGTGCTGCTTCTTCTATGTCTACCTCTTGCAGGTCTACACAACCTATGGTGGCTGCTGGTGGGGGAGCGAGGATGGCTGACCGAAGAACGCTTGTTGGTTGCCTTGAGTTGGTGCCTCTCCTGGGCAAGCGGGATGGATGTGTTGCGCTCTCTCCAATAACCCACCCTGCTTTTCTCCTCCTCTCTCTTCAAGCTGTCAGGCTCTACTGACGCTCCTTCACCAATCCAATACCCTGTTTCCCCACAACAATAATACAGCATACCTGAGGTTTCTAACTGCAGCCTCACAGCCTAAGTGCATTGGACTCCCCAAGCCCTAGGGGCTGGGCAAAAGGGAGGCAGTGCAGTCGCAGAATTGGGGGACTGATCTAGCGCATCCATTCAGAGTGAGAATGGGACTAGCCTCAGATTCTTCCTGTCCTGCCTCCCTGCAGTGACTTGTACTGGTGCTTTGTTCATTTAGCAATTCACCTGTATGGATGTTTTGAAACTGTCTGCCTCAGCTATGAAACATACAGATAATAGAGTCTTACCGTATACGAAATATAGATGTAGAACCAAGAAAAAAAAACAAAAAAAAAAAAAAAGCCAAGGTGTGGTGGCGCACATTTAATCCCAGCACACCTTCGGGAGGCAAGGCACGGGCAGTTTGTGAGTTCAAGGCCTAGCCTGGTCTACCCATAGTGAGCTCCCAGGACAGCTGGGACTAAAGGGGGAGACCCTACTCTCATAAAAAGACCTAAAAAAAAAATCTAGATGTAAAAAAAAATCTACATGCAAAATCATTAAGCTTAAATTAATATTATTTTTATTTTATATTTTTTATTTTTGATTTTGATTTTTTATTTTATTTTTTTTATTTTAATTTATTTTAATATGTATGAATGGTACTGTACTGTCTGCATGTAGGTCTGTGCACCCGTGTCGTGCAGTGCCACGGAGGTCAGAAGAGGGTGTCGGATTCCCCTGGAACTGGAGTTCTCCTGGAATTGGAGTTACAGACGGTTCTCAGCCGCCATGTGGATGCTGGGGATCGAACCCAGGTCCTCTGCAAGAGCAGTCGGCGCTCCTAACCACTAGGCAATCTCTCCAGCCCCTATTTTTTGTATTTTTGAAACAGGGTCTCCCTTTCATCCCAGCTAGTCTGGAGCTCGCTCTGTAGACCAGGCTGGCCTTGAACTCACAGAGATCCGCCTGCCTCTGCTGGAATTAAAGGTGTGCTCCACCACACCCAGCCAAAACTCTTAAATCTTTTTTAAATTTTTTATTTATTTTTTATGTGTATGAATGTACTGTCTGCATGCAGGTCTGTGCACCCATGTTGTGGAATGCCATGGAGGTCAGAAGAGGGTGTCAGATTCCCCTGGAACTGGAGCTAAAGATGGTTTTCAGCCGCCATATGGGTTCTGGGGATCGAACCCAGGTCCTCTGCAAGAGCAGTCAGAGCTCTTAACTGCTAGGCCATCATTCCAGCCCGGAAATCTTAAACCACCTATATAAACTCCCTGACTCTAAAGAATTAAAGCCGGCTTCTATAGAGAAGGTATTTCCTATAGGCAGGGAGGGACCCAGCCAGATACCTAGCACTTTATTATATCTGGTTATGCTATCTGCTGTGAGAGAGTGGTTTGAATGTCTGGGAAAGACCTACAATAAAACAAAACTTGTTCTTAAGGAATTTTAGGCTACACTGACCTGGCATCGGCTTTTGTAAACGTACCTATAGTTATGAGAGGCTGGCATGTACCAGCCTTAAATTCTAAAGCTACTATACAGAAGAAGTTGCATTTCCTTGCCTGTCCCTTCTCACCTTCTCTCATTCAGCAGCTGACATCAGTAGTTTGTTCATATAACACTACTGGATGGTGCAGGACCTTCCATAAGTACAGTGACAGGTCAGTTGCTGGTCCTTTTTCTGGTGCTTTCTAAAAAAAAAAAAAATTACTAAAAAGTAAAACTACAACTAACTTAGGGGTTGAACACAGCTTCCAGTCGGTTCTATTTCCTCTGAGCTCTGTACACCTTTCTAACCCTTCTCAATGTGATACAATGGTGCCCTGAGGCTAGAACATGATTTTAGTCCTTTCTCCCAACTCCCTCTTAATTTGCCAACTAATGATACTCCCTGCAAGACTCCAAGGGCAGGGGTGCTGATCAGACTGCTCCTTGCAGCTGGGCTTCCTGGAAGAATCGCTTGACGGGAAAATTCCATCCTCCCACTCAGGTGTTAGCTTGGGACCAGAGCTATGCTCGTGTTTTTTTCCACAGAGTGAGTACCAGTGACCCTTAATGCCTGAATGTTTCATCCGACCTTATGAGAACCCACAAAAAGCACTGGCAAAAGCACAAGAGATCAAAGCCCTCTGCCACCAGGGAGCCCAGGAACATCTTAGAAAAGGGAGGAGGGTTACTCCACCGACCCTTCCCCCCTTTGTGACTCTCTTTGTACTCTTTTTTTTTTTTTGAGACAAGGTCTCCCTGTAGCCCCAGCTGGCCTGCAACTCATTCTGTAGACCAGGCTGGCCTTGAACTCACAGAGATTGGCTTGCCTCTGCCTCCTGAGTGCTAGGATTAAAGGTGTGCACCAGGGTTGGAGAGATGACCTAGCAGTTAAGAGCACCTACTGATCTTGCAGAGGANCATCAAAGAAGCCACCAAGAAATAATAAAAGAATCTACAACAATAAAAAAAAGAGTTAGGGGCTGGAGAGAGATGGCTCAGAAGTTAAGAGCACTGGCTCTTCTTGTAGAAGACCCAGCTTTGAATCCCACATGATGGCCATCAGTTGTCCACAAGTCCAGTTCCAGAGAATCCAACACCTTCTTCTGTCCTCTGTAGGAACTGTACAAATGGGTGCACTTGCCTATATGTACACAATTCATAAATACATAAAATAAAAATAAAAAGCAAAAAAAAAAAATTAAGAGAATTAGGAAAACATCAAATACCTTCCACAAAAGTGACAGGAGTAATAACACTGAATATTAATGGTCTTAATTCCATAGTCAAAAGACTAGAAGACTGCAGAATATCAGGATCCAGGGCCTGGAGTGGTAGCCCACGCCTTTAATCCCAGAACTCCTAGGAGGCAGATGGAGGTAGAACTCTGAAAGACTGAGGGCACCCTCATCTCCAGGGTGAGCTCCAGGCCAGCTGAGGCTACAAGGAGACCTTGTCTTGCAAAACAGACAGACAAAGCAGACTCCAAGTGGGTGTGATGGCACTTGTCTTCAATTCTAGCAGTCAAGCACAGACAGGCAGATGTCTTTCAGTTCCAGGACAGTTTTGTCTACAGAGCAAGCTCCAGGCTAGCAAGGACTACACAGTGACACCCTCCCTCAAAAAAACAAAACAGAAAAACCACACCAATTTGCTACCTCTAACACACCTCTTCATCAAAGATATACACTATATTAAGGTGAAAGGCTAAAAAACGTATTCTAGGGGCTGGAGAGATGGTTCAGCAGTTAAGAGCACTGGTTGCTCTTGCAGAGGACTGAGGTTTAGTTTACAGCACCCACATGGCTGATAACATCCATCAGTAACTCCAGTTCGAGGATCCAAAGCCCTCTTCTGGCCTCCACAGGCACTGCAGTACATGGGTGCATGCACCTTCATAAATGTTGTCAAAATACTCATATAAAATAAAAATAATCTTTAAAAATGTATCCTCGGGGATGGATGACCTAGTGGTTAAGAGCACAGACTGCTCTTGCAGAGGACCTGGGTTCGATCCCCAGCACCCACATGGCGGCTGAGAACCATCTGTAACTCCAATTCTAGGAGAACTCCAGTTCCAGGGCAATCCGACACCCTCTTCTGACCTCCGAGGCATTGCACGACACAGGTGGGTGCACAAACCTAAATGCAGATAGTACATTCATACACATAAATAAATAAACAAAAAATTTAAAAAAAGATGTGTGGGACTAATAGATCCAACCTACTTATACATGTTTTTAGCTGCTCTACATTTGTACTCTATCAAGCCTCATTTTAATGATAGTAATAAAAGTTTCTTAATATGAACTATGTTTTTATTAAAATGTTAATTATGGGGCTGGAGAGATGGGTCAGCGGTTGAGAGCGCCTACTGCTCTTGCAGAGGACCCAGGTTTGATTCCCAGTACCCACATGATGACTAAGAACCATCTTTAACTCCAGAAAGTATAACCAAAGATTAAAATAACCAGTATAGGGGCTGGAGAGATGGCCTAGCGGTTAAGAGCTCTGACTGCTCTTGCAGAGGACCTGGGTTCGATCCCCAGCACCCACATGGCAGCTGAAAACCGTCTTTAACTCCAGTTCCAGGGGAATCCGACGCCCTCTTCTGACCTCCGCGGCATTGCACAACACGGGTGCACAGACCTACATGCAGACAGTACACTCATACACATATGAAAATAAATAAAAAAAAATTAAAAAAATAAAATAACCAGTATATAATCCTCTGTCCCAATATGAGTCTAAGATTTGACTCATGCCCATAGAACGATTGGGGATTGTGATGAGGCACCTCAAGATTGCCCATAGCTATGCCATGTTATGAGCCCCAGCTGAGCCCAGAATTTAAAACTTGAGAAAAAAAATTTAATTCAACGGAACTGGGGCAGGAGTTTGGGAACAGGTCAGTATGTACCTGGTTGCTTAGAAACTAACTCATTCTGCATGGCTTCTGTACTTTATGCTTGACTTGTTTTTAGAGCATAGGAATTGTTAGAGGGTTTTACCACCCCTAAGCTTGGGGACTTGAACTTTGCACCCCCAGATATGGTTTTTCCTATATAAAACATCTCCCAACTGCAGCTCTTTGCTACACACCTTGGACTGAATGTCTAGTGTGTAGTCATCAGCTGACTAAAAACTTTCTATTGGCTTCATTTTGTGTCTGAGTGGTCTTCTCTGGTGAAACTACTCCATTACATTAGGCTCTTCCTAATGTATACAACTAAGAAAAAAATGTTTGAGGAAACATTGAGGAGAAATGTGAATTTGGACTGAAAATCAAGAACACAAGCATATGATGGTTATGGTGGCACATGCCTTTAATTCCAGCATTCAGGAAGCAGAGGCCGGTGGATATATGTGAGACTGAGGCCAGCATGATTTACATAGGAAGTTTTAGGCAAGCTGGAGCTACAGGAAGATCATTTCTCAAACAAACAAACAAGCAAACAAACAAAACAAAAGCAAAACAAAAGTTGTAATAAAAATAAATAGGCAATGAGATGACTCAGCAGGTAAAGGCACCTGCTACTGAGCCGGACAAATTCATTTCAATCCATGGAATCTACATGGTCAAAGGAAAGAATCTGACCACGAGTGTACACATACACACAAAAGAAGGTAATATAATTAACATTTTTATGTGTATGAGTGTACTGTCTGCATGTAGGTTGGTGCACCTGTGTCGTGCAATACCTCAAAGGCCAGAAGAGGGCATCAGATTCCCCTGGAACTGGAGTTAAAGATGATTCTTAGTCATCATGTGGGTACTGGGAATCAAACCTGGGTCCTCTGCAAGAGCAGTCGGCGCTGTCAACCACTGACCCATCTCTCCAGCCCCATAATTAACATTTTAATAAAAATATAGTTCATATTAAGAAACTTTTATTACTACTATTAAAATGAGGCTTGATAGAGTACAAATGTAGAGTAGCTAAAAACATGTATAAGTAGGTTGGATCTATTAGTCCCACAGATCTTTTTTTAAATTTTTTATTTCTTTATGTGTCTGAATGTACTGTCTGCATGTAGGTTTGTGCATCCACCTGTGTCGTGCAATGCCTCGGAGGTCAGAAGAGGGTGTCAGATTCCCCTGGAACTGGAGTTCTCCTGGAATTGGAGTTACAGATGGTTCTCAGCCGCCATGTGGGTGCTGGGGATCGAACCCAGGTCCTCTGCAAGAGCAGTCGGTGCTCTTAACCCCTAGGCCATCTCTCCAGCCTGTCCCACACTTTTTTTTTTTTTTTTGTCTTTTTGAGACAGGGTCTCCCTGTAGTCCCAGCTGTCCTGGAACTCACTCTGTAGACCAGGCTGGCCTTGAACTCACAAAGATCTGCCTGCCTCTGCCTCCCAAGTGCTAAGATTAAAGGCGTACACCACCACGCCCGGCTTTAACCCAGTACTCAGGCAGATCACTGTGAGACTGAAGCCAGCCTGGTCTACTCATTAGAGTTTTAGGCCAGCTGGGGCTACATAGGGAGACTCTGTCTCAATAAACACACAAAAAAGATCACTTGAGCCCAGAATGCTAAGGTCAGATCAAGTAACATAGTTAAATCCTATGGATGAGGGGTAACAAGAAAACTCTTAATTTTGTCACTTTTGGTAGTGAGAGAAGTACTACCCTAAAAATGATATATCTGTTTTCTTTTTTATTTTCCTTTTGTTTGTTTGTTTGTTTGTTTGTTTTTTTGAGACAGGGTCTCCCTGTAGCCCCAACTGACCCGGAACTTACTCTGTAAACCAGGCTGGCCTTGAACTCACAGAGATCCGCCTGCCTCTGCCTCCCAAGTGCTGGGATTAAAGGTGTGTGCCACCACACTTATCGATATATCCATTTTCTAATTCCAAAAGCCAATATGCACTATGTGATAAAAAGACTAAATATTGCTACATATGGCATAAGGTAAGATTAAGGATTTTTTTGTTATATTGTATTTATTTTTATGTGTATGAGTGTTTTGCCTGCATGTATGTAAGTGAACCATGTGCATGCAATGCCCACAGAGGCCAGAAGAGAGCATCAGAGTCCCTGGAATTGGAGTTACAGGTGGCTGTGAGCTGCCTTATGGATGCTATATCCTCTGGAAGAGCAGACACTGCCCTTAACCACCAAGCCACTTCTCCAACACTGTAGTTAAGGATTTTGAGAGGATATCCTGGATAGCTGCTAGCCTATATCTAATGATACATGTCCTTCCACAAGTGAGGCAGCTTTGACACACAGAAGATAAAAAATAGAGAGAAAAACGAAAGAGGAGGCAGTGTGACCCTGGAGGTACAGATGGGAATGATGTGGAAACAAGGAACACTGGAGCCAGCAGAATTTGGTAAAGGTAGGAATCAACTCTGGAGTTGAGGCTCTGTTCATCATCTGCTATCAGACTTTTGGCCTCCAGAACCAAAGGAAAATACATTTTTGTTTTGTTTTGTTTGTTTTTGAGACAGAGTCTCACTATGTAACACTGGCAGGCCTGGTACTTACTATGCAGATCAGGCTAGCCTCAAACTCATAGAGATCTATCTGCCTCTGGCTCCTGAGTGCTGGGATCATGCCTGGCAATTTTGCTTATTTTAAGCTACTAAATTTGTGGTAACTTTTTTTTTTTTTTTTTTTTTTTTTTTTTTTTTTTTTTTTTTTNCACATGACAGTGAAAAGATTGAGTGATTTCATTACAGACTGTCTTTCTAGACTCACAGGACCACTGAAAACACTAAACATTTTTCTCATTCTGAGTTTCCATCAATCAAGTAAACTTTTTTTTTTTTTTTGTCTTTTCGAGACAGGGTCTCCCTGTATCCCTGGCTGTCCTAGAACTCACTCTGTAGACCAGGCTGGCCTTGAACTCACAAAGATCTGCCTGCCTCTGCCTCCTGAGTGCTAGGATTAAAGGCGTGTGCCACCATGCCTGACTTGTGGTAACTTCTTACAAAAGCCACAGGAAACTAAATATTTTGACATTTTTATAATATAGAAAATATCCTTGTAGTTTGGAAAACATAGAAGTTTTTAAGTATAAGACTAGGGATTTGCTTTTGTTTAAAAATACTACATGAAGGGTAGAAAAGTGTAGAGTGTTTGCTACACAAGTATAAGGAACTAAGTTAGGACCCTAGCACCTACATAAAAAGTTAGTCACTGTTGTGCAGGTCTGTAATCCCAATACTGGAGAGACCGAAACAGAATGATCCTGGGACTTGCTAGCCAGCCAGTCTAATTCAACTTGGATGAACTACAGTTTCAGTGACAGACCTTTTCTCAAAAAGAGAGATGGCTCAAGGGTTAGGAGCATTGGCTGGCTGTTTTTGTAGATGACCTGGGTTTGGTTCCTAGCATCCGGCTAACCACCATCTGTAACTCCAGTTCCAAGGGAACCGATGCCCTCTTTTGACATTTGTGGGCATTGCATGACATGGGTGCACTAACATACCTGCAAGCAATACACTCATACCCATAAAATAAAATAAAAATAGCTGGGCGAGGTGACTCACGCTTTTAATACCAGCACTTGGAGGCAGAGGGAGGCAGATCTCTGTGAGTTCAAGGCTATTAGGTTATAAAAAGGCAAGAACCCCAATAAAAGGCACATGAGGCTTAGGTCACTCCAGGAACATGCTTTACTTCCATGTGGGACTGTTAACATGAGCCACAGTATGGCAGGGGGCAGGGGCAGAAAGAAGGGCAGGACAGAGAGGGGGGCAGAGAGGCAGAGAGAGGCAGAGAGAGGGATGGTGGCTGGGGTCCACCCATTTATGCCCAAGGGGTGGGACCTCAGGTACAGGGGAAGGAGTCAGAATATTGACAGCTTCTGGAGTAAGTGGGCACCTGTGTACCCCTTGGGATTCTGGGAAGCCTAGACCTAAGAACATTTCAGCCTTTGGCTTATGATAAGGAAATGGGGTGCTGTTCTCTCTTCTGAATCTGCTTCAGAGCTGATGGGGGCGAAGTCTTGGGGGAACAGCTGTCAGGCTGGAGGGTTAGAATATGGTTTCCCATTTTGGCTGCTGTGGGTGCTCTGCCCCGTGGGTTTGGTCCAGATTGATAGTGACCAGTACTTTTAGTGGACATTTTCTCTGCAACTGAAAAGACAAGCTGGTTGAGTCTTATATGAGTATACCAGTGCAGGGACTTCACAGTACCAACAGGGGGCTACTGGGTGCATTAGCAATTGGAGGATCCCTGCCTAGGGTCTGCAGAAGGAGAGAGGACCCTTACCCTGGTTTGAGGAATTGGAAAAAAGTTTTAGTACACAGAGCTCTAGAATGAGGGCCAGCCTTAGTACACAGGGCTCCAGAATGAAAGCCATAACCATGAGAATATAAAAGGTGGTATTTTTTGGCATAGTGCATTAAATCTGTTATCTATCTCTGAGATATTTTCTAACATGACACAGTAAATTCCTAACTTGGCACAGTAGGTTTCTCACCTATCTCTCTGGTAATAAGCTATTTCATTTTCTCTTCTTTAGATTACAGTTTCCTGTTGGGGTGTTTAAAACCACACAGTTAGCTCAGATAAATGAGGTTTGTTTTGGTGTTAAGGTCAGTTGAGGTTCTGGTCCTTAGGGGGTCACTCAGGCCTGTGCCTGGCTCTCTTTACCAGTTCCATCTGTGTGAGGACAAAGTCTGGCCTTGCTTGACCAGAGCTTCCCTTTAAAGCATGAGGAGTCTTTTCTCTATATGGACTTTCCTCCCTTGACTGGACACTGGCCAGATGAAGTCCTTTTAAGTGAATCTCCAAGACCTCCCTGGCGCAAGATGACTGGTGACTCGCTGCCACAGAACATGTACAAAGTTGTCGATGTAGGACCCCAGGACCCAAGTCGACCTCAGAGTACGGTAGGGGCCAAAATATTGTCCTTTCAAATCCCTCTTGCCAAATTAGATTGGAGCTTTAAATGTGGTTGTTAAACCTGTAAGAGTATTATTTGAATTAATTTGATACTTTAATTACCATATAACTCCTAAGTAAAGCTTGAACATTGGAGCCTGGTGGTAGAGGCTGCAGCACAGGCTAGGAAAGGATACTAATTACTGGCTTGTGTTGCTGGCTCATATTCAGCCTATTATATACAATATAGAAATATCTGAGCCAGGCGTGGTGGTGCATGCCTTTAATCCTAGCACTTGGGAGGCAGAGGCAGGTGGATCTTTGTGAGTTCAAGGCCAGCCTGGTCCTGGTCTACAGAGTGAGTTCCAGGACAGTCGGGGCTACAGGGAGATCCTGTCTCAAAAAGACAAAAAAAAAAAAAAAATCTGGCCCAGAATGGCATTGCCCACAATGGGCACAGGCCAATTAAGGCAATTATTGAGGTTTCTTAGGTCAGGTGTATCAAGTTGACATTAAAGCTATGCAGTAATAGCTGGAGAGATGGCCTAGTGGTTAAGAGTGCCGACCGCTCTTACAGAGGACCCGGGTTCGATCCCCAGCACCCACATGGCGGCTGAGAACCGTCTGAAACTCCAATTCCAGGAGAACTCCAGTTCCAGGGGAATCCGACGCCCTCTTCTGACCTCCGCGGCATTGCACGACACGGGTGCACAAACCTGCATGCAGATAGTACATTCGTACACATACAAAAATAAAAAAAATAAAAAATAAATAAAAAGCTATGCAGTAAGTCCTACAGGTTGTTCTTTAAGGTCTATGAAGTTTGTTTAGGTACTCAAAGTACAATGATTTAAACCATGCAAGGCAAAAGTTTCTAATATAGCCCATGAAACAAACCCAAGATAATAAAGAGGTTAAAACCAGTACTTTCTCGCCGGGCATGGTGGCACACGCCTTT
>VZQC01009446.1:3048369-3058485 GCA_009823505.1 Rhizomys pruinosus
ACAGAAACCAACACAGAGGAACACACATGACACAAATCTCAGACACATGAGAGAACAGTTAACACACAGAGAGCTTGCATAGACATATGACTTAATATAATGAGAGATTTCCTTTTTCCTTAAGGTGGGCATTAAGTTCCCTACCCACCTTGTCCCATATTTTGGGATGAATGGAGGGGCCGTCCAATATAACACGTGGACAGAGGTCTCCAATAAATATAAAAAACTTTACCAAATCTTTTTTCTTTACCCTAACTCCTTTCTCCCTGAAAGAACACTTAAAGAAAGAAATAAACTTTTCTTCTTTGCTTAATGATTGGCCCATTATGTACTGAATAGGATGAAGGCAAAATCACTTACTTTCATCTAGAGGTCCAGCTTCCGCAGGCGACGGAGAGTCCTCATTACTTGCTTTCATCTAGAGGTCCAGCTTCCGCGAGCTACGGAGAGTCCTCAAAGTCAAAATGCAGCTGCTACCACTTGAATGTCTCTTCATCCGGTGAGGGGGTCTGTGACCACTTGAGGCCCACGTCTGGGCACCACTTGTCCCATCCTGTGGGACTCAGTTATTAGTGGGTTTCTAGGGGAGACCCCAAACCTGAAATATAATGGGCGGGAGAAAAGAGGGAGACCAAGCAGAGTTGTCAAGGTCTCGTTTATTGGAATAAAAGCAGTTGCATATATACTTTGCAGAAAGGTAGGAAGTAAGGAGGGAGAGGGCTGTGGGGATAGTTAGGGCAAGGGTGATCTGGCAGGACTTGCAAAACGTGTTTAAGATAAGCTTGGAATGTCCTGTGGGCTGAAACATCCTGTGGCTTATCTTCAGCAAATGTTAGCATAGCCCCACGATCCGTGCTGGGCGAGCAGGGCTTGTCCGGGCTTGTCCAGGCAGGACTGTGTCTCGGTCTCCAACAGGGGACTGCTGGCAAGGAGCATACACTCACTGTCTTCCATCCATGGGTTCTGTAGCCACAGATTCAGCCTCTTGCTGATACAGAATATTAGGGTCTGCTGTGGACATGTACAGAATTTTTTTTTCTTCTCATTATTCCTATACATACATTTTTTTTAATCAAATCTAGACCCGTGTCCCCCCCATCCACCCACCCCTCCAGAGCTCATGCATTCTGACAAACATGCTATTCATCTCTTTCTCAGTCTTTCTCAATATTCTGCATGGGGAAGTTGACTGTTTTTAGCAGAAGTTCACTATTTCAGTCAGTTCTTTGATGCAGTCCTTTCTGTTGTTGTTTCCAAGATGCATTACTCCCAGCTGCTTTGGACAAAAGCTCAAGGGGTCATGCACAGGAAATACTTACAACTGGGTAATTGGCACTAGCTTCCACAGATGAGGGATACCATTCTTCGTTTGTTTTTCTGGGACTGTGTTACTTCACTAAGCATGATGTCCTCTAGCTCCAGCCATTTTCCTGCAAAGCTCATGGTGTCATCTTTCTTTACTGCTGAATAGAACCACACTTTCTCTATCCACTCATCAGTTGAGGGGCATTTGGGTTGGTTCCAGCTCTTTGCTATTGTGAAGAGAGCTGAAATAAATATGGCCGTGCATGTATCCCTGCAGTGGGGTGAGTCTTGGGGGTACATGCCCAGGAGTGGTATGGCTGGGTCAGGTGGCAAGTTCATTCCAAGTCTTCCAAGGGTTCTCCACACTGCTTTCCATAGTGGCTGCACAAGTTTATATTCCCACCAGCAGTGGATGAGTCACAGACAGATCTTAATATGCTATTTAACAATGTCGTACACATACATTTATCCACACATTCCTTTAAGAGATTTTTATCCTAGTGGTTGTACTGAACAGTCACATGCATTAGAAAAAAAAACACCTTTAGAAATTATTTAAAACATGCAGCTCTGATTAATTGCTCTGCCAAGGCTGAGGATGACGTCTTGCACCATTTGTTCTAAAACTATGAACTTATTAAAATACTTTAACAAGTGATGGAAAACAGAATTATATATAATAATTAAAGAACTGACAGTATCAAAGATACTTAGGCTTGCAAGGGAAGCAATGTGCCACTGTCCAAGTACCAGAGTATGAATGAATCCAGGGATTTTTAAATGGTCTCTGGTCAGAAGGACGGTGGCACAGCATAGGAGAAAAAGAAAAGAAAAAAAAATCTGTTAGTGAACACATAGGGGTTAAAATCAGATCTTCAGACGTCTGGAAACAAGAAAAAAACTGGAAAAGAACATTTTCTGTAGTTGTAATACCTGTGGAAAAAAATAATTTGGACAGGTAAGAAATAAAACCTTCAGATAAGCAGTGTAGAAACCTAGGAACCCGGGTTCGAATTGGGCCTTTGAAAAAAATTTAAGAGGCATACCAAAAGTAAACTTAATTTTTTTTCATGTTTGTACACAACATAGAATAAAAGAAGTTTGAAGTGGCCACTTTGTTTTGACAAAAAAACACACAGGAGAACATGGACACAAGACAGTTACAAAGACACACTGAAGAACGGTCATAATACACGGACAGGTTGGACAGACACATGACCTAACTTTTTTTGTTTTGTTTTGTTTCGTTTTGTTTTTTTAAATATGGAACGCTTCACGAATTTGCATGTCATCCTTGCACAGGGGCCATGCTAATCTTCTCTGTATCGTTCCAATTTTAGTATATGTGCTGCCGAAGTGAGCACACATGACCTAACTGTATTCATTAACTCTGGACAATGGGAGAATCCCTTTTTTATTTAAAGTTGTCCATCATTGTCCAGGGCTATGGAACCATTAATTGCAATTATCACATTTACAATGTTTGAGACATGTACTTGGGTGGAAACAGCCTGTATGTCCGTACTGTGCTTTGCAGCAGAGGCTGTTCGTGTATGCCTGCAAAGGCTGGTGGACAGGGCAGGCAGGAAAATCTGGTGGCTTGCATATATTACCTGCTAATTTAATGGGAATAAATTTAGTTAGTGGAAAAATAGGCTTGTATCCAGAAGCAAACACAAAATGGGTTTCTGAATAAAATGGAGTTTATAAAGAAAAAACAATGAAATGGAAAATGCCAACATCTGAAATAATCCCTTAAAATTAGGCAAAAGTCTTGTAAACAAAATATAGAAACAGTGTTTGTTAAAAGGCCAAATGATGTAAAAATCTCAAAAAGTCTGTAAAAATTAACTATCCAGTCGGGCATGGTGGTGCACGCCTTTAATCCTAGCATTTTAGTCCTAGCACTTGAGAGGCAGAGGCAGGCAGATCTTTGTGAGTTCAAGGCCAGCCTGGTCTACAGAGCGAGTTCCAGGACAGCTGAGGCTACAAGGGAGACCCTGTCTTGAAAAGACCAAAAAAAAATTAACTATCCATACAAAAGTAAAAAACGAAAAGTGATTATATTTTGAAATGGATGAAAAACCAATAAAATCAAAACTTTGTTACTCTGTATAAAATGTATTAATGCAATTCCAATTGATTTTGTATAATCCAATATAAAACCCCAAAACCAAAATCATGAAAGGATCAGAACATGCCATTAAATAAATTGTAAAAGAATTAAAACATGGCATTAGTTGTTATTGAGGCCTGATGTAAATTTAGGTTTTCTGCCATGCAGTGTAGCAGAGGGTGTGGTTCAGCACCGCCACTGAAACGGAGGCATGCACAGACAAAGCCTCAAGATGGTGGCTGAGGAGTGGGCGTGGATTAGCACGGTTGCCATGGAAAGGAGGCAAGCAGGCACAGTCTGTCACTCTCCTTTCTGTTTGAATGCACCTGCGGGAAAAGCAGCACATAGTGGTGGCAGGGCATGGCATGGTAGTGCCTTGTGGTGCGGAAGAGCCACGTGACGGGGGTGGGGGGTGCAGTAAAAGAAAAGACTGCAGAGGAGAGGAGAGAGATCTGTAGGAAGGAAGGAAGGCTTTTTTTTTTTTTTTTGTCTTTTCAAGACAGGGTCTCCCTGTAGCACCAGCTGTCCAGGAACTCACTCTGTAGACCAGGCTGGCCTTGAATTCACAAAGATCAGCCTGCCTCTGCCTCCCAAGTGCTAGGATTAAAGGCATGTGCCACTACACCTGGCTTAGGAAGGAAGGTTTTTTTTTTAGCCTCAAAAGCACCGCCCGAGGACTAGGGGAGCATCCGCCTTAGTGTCAGGGGTGCTGGTCAGAGACCCCAGGTCTACATGACCAACGTGGGAGGCTCTGAGACAGGGTCTGCAAGCCTGTGAAGATCAGCATCTCAAAAATCACAGGGGAGACCAGGAAGACGGGTCCAGATTCTGTTCCCAGTGTCCCAGTGGACAGCAATCTGGAGAGAAAAATGGGGGGGTCCCTGATAATGCCAGCACTCAGGGGTCCAAAAGGGAATGGGGGAACTGTGTCCTTTAAGGGGAGGCTAAAAGAATGAAGAAGGAGAATCGGAGGGAAGACAGAGGCAGAGAGGTGGGAGGGAGGGAGGGAGGGAGGGAGGGAGAGAGAGAGAGAAGGAGGGAAGCAGGAGTGAAGAGTGGTACCTCATCATGAAATGTGGAAGCTGGTTGTCTGGAGAACTATGCAGCTGGCAGGTCCAGGGGTTCCAAAAAATATGTTGGGGGGTCCTTTTTGGGATGAGAGCTGGTGAGTGCTCTGCCAGATCAAAACGTCTCGAACCCCGACCCAGTCCAGGGCACCATGTTAGGTTATAAAAAGGCAAGAATCCCAATAAAAGCCACATGAGGCTTAGGTCACTCCAGGAACATGCTTTACTTCAATGTGGGACTGCCAGCGTGAGCCACAGCATGGCAGGGGGCAGGGGCAGAGAGGGGCAGGACAGAGAGAGTGGGCACAGAGGCAGAGAGAGGGATGGCGGCTGGGGTCCACCCATTTATGCCCATGGGGCGGGACCTCAGGCACAGGGGAAGGAGTCAGAAGATTGACAGCTTCTGGAGGAAGTGGGCACCTGTGTACCCCTTGGGATTCTGGGAAGCCTAGACCTAACAAAATCCAGCCTGGTCTACAGAGTGAGTTCCAGGCCAGCTGGGGTTACAGGGAGACCCTGTCTCAAAAAGACCAAAAAAGAGGCCGGGAGTGGTGGGGCACACATTTAATCCTAGCACTTCAGAGGCAGAGGCAGGTGGATCTTTGTGAGTTCAAGGCCAGCCTGGTCTACAGAGCGAATTCCAGGACAGCTGGGGCTACGGGGAGACCCTGTCTGGAAAAGACCAAAACAAAACAAAAAGAAAAACAAAAGACCAACCCCCCCAAACCAAAATAATGCCTAGAGTGGTGTGTGTGCTTTATTTTATTTTATTTATTATTATTTTTTTTTTTGGCCTTTTCGAGACAGGGTCTCCCCTTAGCCCCAGCTGTCCTGGAACTTGCTCTGTAGACCAGGCTGGCCTTGAACTCACAAAGATCCGCCTGCCTCTGCCTCCCAAGTGCTAGGATTAAAGGCATGCGCCACCACACCTGGCTGGTGTGTGTGCTTTAATTGGAACACTTGGGTAAAGGCAGGTGGATCTCTGAGTTCGAGGCCAGCTTGCTCTACACAGTGAATTTCAGGTCAGTTAAGGTTACATAGTGAAATCCTGTCTCAAAAAAAAAAGTGTGGGTGTGTCTGATTTGAGGTTAGGCATGTGTGTGAGCTAACATTCCAGCCAGCATGTTCCAGAGGCACAAGTGAAGGTCACAGGACCTTTCTGTTTACACCATGAGTTGGGATGGCATGATGGCACAAAGGTCTGAGGACTGCTGGTTAGAAGGTGATGTCACACTGCCTATATAAATAACGTTTCATTTAAATAAAGTGGTATTGCACACTGTAATGTTATGGCACGCTCCCCCGGAATGAAAGGCCATGAGGTCTAAGTTCTTCAGAGCAAAGTTTAATTCAGGGTAGCCTGAGCTAGGCCCAGGGGAAAGAAAGAGCCAAGCACAGAATGGAGTCTGGCTTGGGAATTTAAGGGAGAAGGTGGGAGTGGGATTCAGTGAGAGTGGGGTGGGTCGGAAGGCAAGGTGGAAGATTCCTGAGTAATCAGTGGTGGCCTGCTTTAGCATAACCAAAGGCTATGCCTGGTAGAGCAGGTTCTTGGACCTCAGGTCTTAGGTGTCTCTGCATTCCAATGGGCTTCTGGATCTCACAACCTGACACACACTTTATGGAATTGCAATCTGCCATGTGTCCTTGGGTAGTTACTGAACTGCTCCCATGCGTACTTTCTCCGTGGCCTGTTTCACCTTGGAACTGATACTTTCAAACTTGGGGCTTGAAGGAATCTGGGAGAAATTCGGGAGTATGCCAACCCCACAATCCTATCAGGCTATGGGGAATCTGTATCTTAGGAAGCTTCTCTTTCTAGCTGAGCAACTACAAGACTTTGCCTCCCAATATGCCCTTTGGTTCTTTGCTATTAACCTTTCTTTCTCCTTCTTAATATCTACTTAGTGCCAACGTGGGGTTGGTTCCCACAATTGGTTGGGTGGCTGGAAGGCTAACAGCCTGGGGCCACAGGGTTTCACAAGGGTGGAGACCATGGAAACAAGCAATTTCCTGGCCTGGTGTGGCTCAGGAGTTACCACCTCCCTAGCCACAGGTTTGCTGGGTGTTCATGTGTGCAGGCTATGGAAGCGAGCAGATTCCCAGCTAAGTTTCACCACGAAGCCTATCAGCTTTGTTGTTGTGTGCTGACTACAGGACTAATTGATCTTGCTGTGAGGCATGGCTTGAGCTTGGGGTCATTTTTAATAATTTTTACAGGCCTGAGATGGAACTCTGGGTTCTAAAACCAAAAATGAAAAAAAAATGGGTAAAGAAAACCCTCAGGCCTGCCGCCCCCAACAGCTGCACAAAACCAGTTTGACTGCCCTGGGTTGGTCTTGTGAAGCTGGCTGTCCTGGCCCAGGCTCTTTTTGTAATGCTGATTCCCCGCCTCCTGGGCTTGCCTAGGTTTCCTGTCCCTCTTCTCTTCCTGATATAAATTGGGACTCTTCCAAATTTCCAAAAAGACTTGTACCTAAAATATTGTGTTGAAACTGCCAGTTAAAGAGACTTCTTTCTACAACTCTCAAAACTTCTACTTTGCCACAAGAAAGTTAATTTGTGAATCTGGTAGGGTAGGGGGGGTTGGGAGGCGGACACGGGTCTAGATTCAATTTGTAACATAATCTTGTACAAAAAATGTAAAACAATAAATTTAAAAAATAAAACAGAAAAAAGTAAACAACAACAACAAAAAACTCCGGTTAATTTGGCTACACCCTAGAGCCATGGCTTCCTAGCCCTTTTTAATTGGTCTTACATAAATTATTTGTGTATGATTACATACTGTTTGGGGGGTCACAAAAAGGCTGACTTTGGGACGGAGTAGGCCCTTTGTCCTAGACTCAGGTCTTTTAATATAATCAAACATCTAACATCTAAAGGATAAATTAATTTATTAAAGGTATCTAATGGAATTACAGATATCAATTAAATGTTTTAATTAGTATATACTGCCCCCTACTGGTTAAGATCCTTCAACACCTAAGAAAAAATTTTAAGTAACTTGGGGGGGGGGGCGGCAGTGTTTTTGAGACAGGGTCTCCCTGTAGTTCCAGCTGGCCTGGAACTAGCCCTGTCACCAGGATGGCCTTAAACTCACAGAGATCCGCCTGCCTCTGCCTCCCAAGTGCTGGAATTAAAGGCATGCACCACCATATCCAGCTTAAAGAAGGTTCTTAGCCTTCCTAGCCACCATATGGGTACTGGGAATCAAACGAGCCCGGTCCTCTGCAAAAGCAATCAGTGCTCTTAACCCGTGAACCATCTCTCTAGCCCCTTAAGTAACTTCTAATGGGTTCTTGCATAAATTAAAGTGTTACAGTAGGGGCTGGAGAGATGGCTCAGCAGTTAAGAGCGCTGACCGCTCTTGCAGAGGACCGGGGTTCGATTCCCAGAACCCACATGGCGGCTAAGAACCGTCTTTAACTCCAGTTCCAGGGGAATCCGACGCCCTCTTCTGACCTTCTCGGCATTGCACAACATGGATGCTCCAATCTACATGCAGACAGTACACTCGTACACACAAAATAATAAAAAAAATTTTTAAAAAGTGTTACAATAGAATTTTTTTTCTTTTTCTTTTTGGTCTTTATGAGACAGAGTCTCCCTTTAGTCCCGGCTGACCTGGTACTCGCTATGTAGAGCAGGCTGGCCTTGAACTCAGAGAGATCTGCCTGCCTCTGCCTCCTGAGTGCTGGGATTAAAGGCATGTGCCACCACACCTGGCTACAATAGAATTCTTAATCTTTTTTTTTTTTTGTCTTTTCAAGACAGGGTCTCCATGTAGTCCCAGCTGGCCTGGAACTTGCTCTGTAGACCAGGCTAGCCTTGAACTCACAAAGATTGCCTGCCTCTGCCTCCCAAGTACTAGGATTAAAGGCATGCGCCACCAAGCCCGGCAGAATTCTTAATCCTTAAGGATATAAGTTAATTTCAAGAAATAATTGCTTCTATTCCAAATGCAATTCTAGGATGCAATTCATGTCTATATTTAAATGTGTCTTATATGTAAGATATTTAACTCCTAGGAAAAGCATCTTTAGAGTAAATACAGTTTTGTACCAAGCTTAAGTAAAACATGTTTAAATAAAGAAAATTGGTCATTTAGAACCTGCTCCAAAACTTGATAAGACATCTTAAAGTTTATACTTTAAAATAATGTTAAAATAACTGTTCCATCTTCATATATAAAAATAATTTAAGGGGATGGAGACATGGCTCAGCAGTGAAGAGTGCCGACTGGTCTTGCAGAGGACCTGGGTTTGATTCCCAGCACCCACATGGTGTCTAAGAACTATCTTTAAGCCAGGCGTGGTAGTGTATGTCTTTAATCCTAGAACTTGGGAGGCAGAGGCAGGTGGATCTCTGTGAGTTCAAGGCCAGCCTGGTCTACATATCGAATTCCAGGACAGCGAGGGGTACAGGGTGACCTTATCTCAAAAAGACCAAAAAAAAATTAGTAAGAATTTATATAAAGATAATGAGACAGTCTATACAAGTAATAAAGGTCTAAAGTGGCTTGTTATAATAGGTAAAGGATGGAGCTATATAAATAAGCTTAATTTTTCTAAGGTCATTTTTCAATCAAGTAGTTTAAAAAACAAAATGTGGGCTGGGCGCGGTGGCGCACGCCTTTAATCCTAGCACTTGGGAGGCAGAGGCAGGCGGATCTTTGTGAGTTCAAGGCCAGCTTGGTCTACAGAGTGAGTTCCAGGATAGCTGGGACTACAGGGAGACCCTGTCTCAAGAAGACCAAAAATAAATAAATAAATAAATAAATAAATAAATAAATAAATAAATAAAATAAAAAACAAAATGTGGGCCTGGAGAGATGGCCTAGCGGTTAAGAGCACCAACCACTCTTGCAGAGGACCCAGGTTGGATCCCCAGCACCCACATGGCAGCTGAGAACTGTCTTTAACTCCAGTTCCAGGGGAATCCAACCCCCTCTTCTGACCTCTGAGGCATTGCACGACAGGGGTGCATAAACCTACATGTAGACAGTACATTCATATACATACAAAAATTAATAAAATTAAAATAAAAAAACTGGTTAAAAAACAAAATGTATATCTGATCAAGGTTTATTTAAAAATGTTCCAGTTTTGCCCAAGCTTTATCTACACATTATATGGTATTTAAAAGTTTGGTAAAAAATTAAAATCCAGGCTGGAGAGATGGCCTAGTGGTTAAGAGCACCAACTGCTCTTGCAGAGGACCTGGGTTTGATCCCCAGCACCCACAAAGTGGCTGAGAGCTGTCTTGGACTCCAGTTCCAGGGTAATCCGATGCTCTCTTCTGACCTCTGCAGCATTGCACAACACAGGTGCACAGACCTGCAAGCAGACAGTACATTCATACACATAAAGAATAAATAAAATTTTAAAAAATTAAAATCCTTGCTGGGGGTGGTGGTGCATGCCTTTAATCCTAGCACTTGAAAGGAAGAGGCAGGTGGATCTTTGTGAGTTCAAGGCCAGCCTGGTCTATGTAGTGAGTTCCAGGACAACCGGAGCTACAGGGAGACCCTGTCTCATAAAGAATGAAAAAAAAATAAAAAATCCTTGTATTAAATAGGATTGGAGATATATATATATATATATATATATATATATATATCCACAATAT
>VZQC01009446.1:3065412-3094913 GCA_009823505.1 Rhizomys pruinosus
TCTCGTCAATCATGAAATAGATAATGAGTTCTGGTTAATGTATAAGTTTTGACCTATTAGTAACATATGTAATTGTAAAGCTCCACCAAATCCTTTGTTCTGCCTTCTCCTAAGACTGCTATATAAGCACTGCCCCTGTTCAATAAAGTTGCTGTGGATTTGGGAAACTTTTCTCTGTCTCTCATTTCTACAAGCCATCAGCTTCCTTGTGTTTTCCTGCCAAAGGGACTCTCCCAGAAACCCACGACCCAACGGAGAGCTAGCCGGGCGGTAACAACATTCATACATATAAAATAAAAATAATAAATATTTTAAGTATCAGAAGTAACCATCAATAAGGTCAAAAAGTAACATGATGCACTAGAAAAATAAATACTTAATGGTGTTCCTGCCCAAGTGGCTAACCTGAATCAAATATCAAAGACATAAAATTTGTTCTCTTAAAAAATGTCAACCAGGGGTTGGAGAGATGGCCTAGAAGTTAAGAGTGCAGACTGCTCTTGCAGAGGACCCAGGTTTGATCCCCAGCACTCACATGGCGGCTGAGAGCTATCTTTAACTCTAGTTCCAGGGGAATCCAATGCCCTCTTCTGATCTCCACAGCATTGCATGACATGGGTGCACAGACCTACATGCAGATAGTACATTCATACACAAAATAAATAAAATTTAAAAAAATTAAAAAGATGTAAACCAGTGTCATAAAATATGAACAAAAGTGATTGTTTTAGAGACTAAAGGGACATGATAACCACAGATAATAATGATGGTGTTAGTTGGGGCAAGATTTGATAATGTGCTGTAGATTATAATATTTTAGAAACATTAAATTTCCTAACTTTATTAATTATATCAGGTTACATAAAGGAATATCCTTGACTTAAGACATTTACACATTAACTACTTTTGGAGGCTGAGGGGATGAGACAGGGTCTCAAGTAGCCCAGGCTGGCCTTGAACTCTATCTAGATTCTTCTGTTTCAGTGTCCTATATTCTACCATTACAGGTGGCCACAATGCCCAGCTTGCATAGTTCACTACAGGTTACTCTCAAATACTTGACAAAAATATGATAAGAGGGGCTGGAGAGATGGCTCAGCAGCTAAGAGCACTGGCTGCTGCAGAAGACCCAGCTTCGATTCCCAGCACCCATATGGCTGCTAACAACCCCCTGTAACCCCAGTTCCAAGGGAACCAACACCCTCTCCTGATCTCTGAGGACACTGCCACACACACACACACACACACACACACACACACACTATACCATACTCACCTGAGGCTCACTGATTAGCCTATGTTTCTAGTTCAGCTCAAACCGAGGAGATAGTCCTTGTCTCCCCGATGCTGGGATTACAAATAAGCACATACCACCACAATACTGGCTTTTTATGTGGGTGCTAGGGATCGAAATCAGGTTCTCATGGTTATGTAGTGAACTCTTTTCGAACTGAGCTATCTCTTCCAGTCCCAATATGTTTTGTTATTGTTTTTGTGATTTTTAAATTTTTTATTTTATGTATTTTGTATTTTTTTTTATATTCTGTCTGCATTGTTTGTGCACCTGTGTCATGTCAAGTTGCCTTGGAGGTCAGAAGATGGTCTCGGATTCCCCTGGAAACTGGAGTTTCTCCTGGAATTGGAGATTCGTAAGCGGTTCTTAGCCACCATGTGGGTGCTGGGGATGCAGAACCCGGTGTCCTCTGCAAGAGCCAGTTGGTGCTCTTAACCGCTAGGCTATCTCTCAGCCCCCGTGTTTTTTTTGTTTTGTTTTTTAATAGGCTCTCCTGTATGCACTAGCTGGCTGGATCACCCTGTAGACCAGGCGGCCTCAGACTCACAGAGATCCCCAGCCTCTGCACTCCTGAAGGCGAGGATTAAAGGTGTATTGCCCCACACAGGCCAATTAATTTAGTCCTTTTTTTTTTTTTTTTTTTTCATATGGAACACTTCACGAATTTTGTATCATTCTTGTGCAGGGGCCATGACTAATCTCTGTTTTCCATTTTATAATATGTGGCTGCCAAAGCGAGACACCCAATATGGTCTTTAAATGTGGAAATATATTGGGGGTTGAGGTGTTATTTTTGCCATTGGCAGGTGGTTTTTTTTTTTTTTTTTATGTTTATCGATTCGAACATTTTTCCTTTTGAAATTTCTCAAACTACAGTATCTAAGCCCTAATCAGGACTCAGGCCTTAAAACATTTCTATAAGGACCTCTCTTGCCGGGTTGTGGTGGCGCACCCTTTAATCCTAGAACTTGGGAGGCAGAGGCAGGCGGATTCTTTGTGAGTGCAACGGCCAGCCTGGTCTCAAAAAAAAAGAGAGCCAACAGTCTGGGGCTAAGGGAACCCTTGTCTGAAAAGTTAAAACAAAAAAAATAAAAAGAAAAAACTCGAAGTTGGAAAACAAAAAAAATTATTATTATTTTTCTTGAGACATAATCTCATGAGTCTGGGGTTACCTGACACTTGCTTTGTAGCTGAGAATGACCTTGAACTTCTGATTTCCCTGCCTCCACCCCCCAAGTGCTAGGATTACAGGTATGGGCCATTATACCTATGTACATGGTGCTGGGATCAAATCCTGGACTTAAACTGTATTGCAAGCCCTACCAATATAGTTTTTTTTTTTTTTTTGATCTTTTCGTTTTTTTTTTTTTACGTTCGTGCCCACTGGCCTGGACTCGCTCTGTAGACCAGGCTGGCCCTTGAACTGCACAAAGATTCCACCTGCCTCTGCCTCTCCAAGTTCCTCGGATTAAAGGTATGTGCCACCACACCTGGCAATTTTATTCTTTTTTATGGTATGAATGTACTGTCTGCAGTAGGTTGGTGCATGTGCAATGCCATGGAGGTCAGAAGCGGGTGTCAGCTTCCCCTGGAACTGTAGTCAAGATGGTTCTTAGCTGCCATGTGGGTGCTGGGGATCGAACCTGGATCCTCTGCAAGAGCAGTCAGCGCTCTTAACCGCTAGGCCATCTCTCCAGCCCCCTCTCCATTTCTTATTAAAATTTGTCATTATTGTAGTTTAAAAAAAACTATTTGAAATAATATAAAAGTTAACAAAAAGTACGAATAGTCTAAAGAACTGCCATGGACCTTTGCCCAAATTCATAATATTTTTCTCACAGGGGTGGGCAAGATGCCTCAGCAGAAGTGTTTATGTGCTGGCTTGAGGACCTGAATTCACAGGGATCCCACAAGGTGGCAGAAGAAAACCAACGCTGGAGAATTGTCCTCCTGACTTCTACACACACCATCCTAAGAACACAACTGCATATACACATTTATTAAAAAAATTTGTCACATTTAGACATTTTACTTTGAGACAGGGTCTCAGGTAGCCCAAGTTGGTCTTGAACATGCTATGTAGACAAGGCTAGCCACAATCATCATATATGTGTCTGCCTTTGCTTCCCAAATACTGGGATCAAAGGCATGAACCACCACATCCAGCTTTTTATATTAAAAAAAATTATTTTCATTCTTTATATATATAATTATTATATATCTATAATGTGTGTGTGTGTGTGTGTGTTGTGTGGTGTGGTAGTGTGTGGCAGTGTCCTCAGAGATCCGTAGAGGGTGTTGGTTCCTTGGCACTGGGTTACAGGGGTTGTTAGCAGCCAATGGGGCTGGGAACGGAACGCTGGGTCTTCCGCAGCAAGCCAGTTGCTCTTCGTGCTGCGCCATCTTCCCAGCCCCTCTTATCCTATTTTTGTCAAGTATTTGAGAGTAACCTGTAGTGAACTATGCAAGCTGGGCATTGTGCCACCTGTAATGGTAGAAATATAGGACACTTGAAACAGAAGAATCTAGATAGAGTTCAAGGCCAAGCCTGGGCTACTTGAGACCCTGTCTCATCCCCTCAGCCTCCAAAAGTAGTTAATGTGTAAATGTCTTAAGTCAAGGATATTCCTTTATGTAACCTGATATAATTAATAAAGTTAGGAAATTTAATGTTTCTAAAATATTATAATCTACAGCACATTATCAAATCTTGCCCCAACTAACACCATCATTATTATCTGTGGTTATCATGTCCCTTTAGTCTCTAAAACAATCACTTTTGTTCATATTTTATGACACTGGTTTACATCTTTTTAATTTTTTTAAATTTTTATTTATTTTGTGTATGAATGTACTATCTGCCATGTATGGTTGTGCACCCATGTCATGCACTGCTGTGGAGATTCAGAAGAGCGCATTGGATTTCCGGCTAGAGTTAAAGACTGCTCTCAGCCGCCATGTGAGTGGCTGGGGATCAAACCTGGGTCCTCTGCAAGAGCAGTCTGCACTTTCACCTTCCTAGGCATCTCTCAACCCCTGGTTGACATTTTTTAAGAGAACAAATTTTATGTCTTTGATATTTGATTCAGGTTAGCCACTTGGGCAGGAACACCATTAAGTATTTATTTTTCTAGTGCATCATGTTACTTTTTGACCTTATTGATGGTTTACTTTGATACTTAAAAATATTTTATTATTTTTATTTTCTATGTATGACTGTTGTTACCGCCCGGGCTAGCTCTCCGTTGGGTCGTGGGTTTCTGGGAGAGTCCCTTTGTCAGGAAAACACAAGGAAGCTGATGGCTTGTAGAAATGAGAGACAGAGAAAAGTTTCCCAAATCCACAGCAACTTTATTGAACAGGGGCAGTGCTTATATAGCAGTCTTAGGAGAAGGCAGAACAAAGGATTTGGTGAAGCTTTACAATTACATAGGTTACTGATGGGTCACAACTCATACTTTAACCAGAACTCATTGTCTATTTCATGATTGACGAGGTACGGGGCACGCAGAGCAGGAATCTAAAATATTACAAAGTTTAGTCAGGAAATAAATTCTTTGACAGGAAAACACAAGAAAGCTGATGGCTTGTAAAAATAAGAGACAAAAAAAAGTTTCCCAAATCCACAGCAACTTTATTGAACAGGGGTAGTGCTTATATAGCAGTCTTAATAAAAAAAAAACAAAAAAAAAAAAAAAAAAAAAAAAAAAAAAAAACAAAAATAAAAAAAAAATAAAAAACAAAAAAAAAAAAAAAAAATGGCAACACAAAGGATTTGTGGAGCTTTACAATTCATATGTTTACTAATAGGTCAACTTATACATTAAACAGAACTCTTATCTATTTCATGCTAATTTAAAATAAAATAAAAAAAAAAAAACACCAAAACATAAAAAACAAAAAAAAAAAAAAAAAAAAAAAAAAAAAAAAAAAAATTTTTTAAAGTTAAAAAATGAAAACATCTTTAAGATAACCTTTATCAAAAACATAACATTTTTAAAAAAAAAGGGCGCATCAATAGTTTTTAAACATGATCAAATTAGTTTTACTTGTTAGCTCTTCAATTTACAAGTTATAATTGAAAAGTTACAGGACACTGAGTAGTAATTGTTATGTTACAGTAGAAGTTTTTTGGCAGTAGATATTGGCCTTATATGTCTATCCTAAATCTAGAACAAATATATCTTAATATCCTAAAGTTAATAGTTTCTTTTAACTTTCTATCTTAAAGCTAAAGGACCTTATCCCTATATCATCCTAAACTACTTATTAGCTTTTTTTTAACTCTATTTGCTAATTTAAAGTTTCAATCTTTACTAAAAACTAAGAGCCGTTCCACTGTTTGATTTAACTAACAGTTTGTTTTTGTAAGACAATTGGCTGGTGTAAAGTAATTTATCTTTTGCCTAACTTTGCTGGAAGTGTCAGGACTCAGACATTCAGTGGCTGCATAAAACTAGGAAAACTGTTTAACCTGTTCCTTTACTTAAATAAAAAAATGGGGTTGAAGAGTCTTTTTATTTTAATTGTTAAGTAGGAGTTTTTACTTTATTTTAAACGGAATGATATATTTTGTTTTTATTACACATATCACTGGAACTTGTTTTTTTTTAGAGACAGTCATAAAGCCATTACCACTATATAATTGTTCTGTTTTTCCAATTTGTCACAGGTCTTTGAATGTAATGTATATTGTAAAAAAAGTCTATTTTTTTTTAAATTTTATTTATTTATTTATTTTTGTATGTGTATTGAATGACTGTCTGCATGTAGGTTGGCACCCGTGTCGTGCAATGCCGCGGATGCAGAAGCGGGTCTCGTATTCCCCTTGGACCTGGAGTTCTCCTGGAATTGGAGTTTCAGCAGGTTCCTCAAGCCGCCCATGTGGGTGCTGGGGGATTTGAACCCGGGTCCTCTGTAAGAGCGGTCGGCGCTCTTACCCGGTAGGCCCGCTCGCCAGCCCCCCAAAAAGTCTATTTTTAAGTCTATTTCTGACTCAAGACTTACAGAACATTCTTGCTGCCAGGAAAAAGCCCTGTGCCAAGAGGGCACTTTATGCCAGTTACTGGCACATTTTTTTTTCCACAACAGTTTGTTTTGTATCTTATAAGCTGGCCTTAAGAAAAGATCTTTATGTGATCAGTGTTATGCTAAGTCCAACACCAAAAAAACGTAATATCCTAGGAAAACATCTCAATCTCGGGGTAATCTTAGCCGGGTATTCTGCCAGTGACCTCCGGGGGGTCCAGCCCCACAGGACACATCTCCCCCACCTGTTTTGAATATGATTTCTCATATTACTTTACACAAGCGACACTGGAGTGGGTGTGGCAGACGCGCAGGTGGATGCCGCAGAATGTTTCTGCCCACATGCATTGGAACTGCAGTTACTGGTAGGTGTTAACTGCCATGTGGGGGCAGGTCCTCTGTTGGAGCTACCCACTGAGCTACCTCTTCCGCTTGCTCTTCTGCCACTTCTGATCAGTGTGGTTAACCATGATCTGTGCAGATTTTATTGCCTGTATTTTTTTTTAATTTTATTTTTATGTGTATGAATGTACGTCTGCATGTAGGTTTGTGTACCCGTGTCGTGCAATGCCGNCGGCATTGCACGACACGGGTACACAAACCTACATGCAGACGTACATTCATACACATAAAAATAAAATTAAAAAAAAATACAGGCAATAAAATCTGCACAGATCATGGTTAACCACACTGATCAGAAGTGGCAGAAGAGCAAGCGGAAGAGGTAGCTCAGTGGGTAGCTCCAACAGAGGACCTGCCCCCACATGGCAGTTAACACCTACCAGTAACTGCAGTTCCAATGCATGTGGGCAGAAACATTCTGCGGCATCCACCTGCGCGTCTGCCACACCCACTCCAGTGTCGCTTGTGTAAAGTAATATGAGAAATCATATTCAAAACAGGTGGGGGAGATGTGTCCTGTGGGGCTGGACCCCCCGGAGGTCACTGGCAGAATACCCGGCTAAGATTACCCCGAGATTGAGATGTTTTCCTAGGATATTACGTTTTTTTGGTGTTGGACTTAGCATAACACTGATCACATAAAGATCTTTTCTTAAGGCCAGCTTATAAGATACAAAACAAACTGTTGTGGAAAAAAAAATGTGCCAGTAACTGGCATAAAGTGCCCTCTTGGCACAGGGCTTTTTCCTGGCAGCAAGAATGTTCTGTAAGTCTTGAGTCAGAAATAGACTTAAAAATAGACTTTTTGGGGGGCTGGCGAGCGGGCCTACCGGGTAAGAGCGCCGACCGTCTTACAGAGGACCCGGGTTCAATCCCCAGCACCCACATATGGCGGCTTGAGGAACCTGTCCTGAAACTCCAATTCCAGAGAACTCCCAGTCCAAGGGGAAATCGACGACCTCGCTTCTGACCTGCCGCGCATTTGCAAACGACACGGGTGCACAAACCTACAGCAGACAGTTACATTCAATACACATGACAAAAATCAAATAAATAAATAAAATTTAAAAAAAAATAGACTTTTTTTACAATATACATTACAATCAAAGACCTGTGACAAATTGGAAAAACAGAACAATTATATAGTGGTAATGCTTCTATGACCTGTCTCTAAAAAAAAAACAAGTTCCAGTAGTATATGTGTAATAAAAAACAAAATATATCTTCATGTCTTCAAAATCAAGTAAAAACTCCTACTCTAACAATTTAAATAAATAAGACTCTCAACCCATTTTTTTATTTAAGTAAAGGAACAGGTTTAAACAGTTTTCCTATGTTTATGAGCGCACTGAATGTCTGAAGTCCTGACACTCTCCATGCAAGTTAGGTCAAAAGATGAAATTACTTTACACTGCAGCCATATTTGTCTTACAAAAACAAAACTGTTAGTAATCAGGAACAGTGGAATGGCTCTTAGTTTTTAGTAAAGATTGAAACTTTAAATTAGCAAATAGAGTTAAAAAAAAGCTAATAAGTAGTTTAGGATGATATAGGGATAAGGTCTTTAGCTTTAAGTAGAAAGCTTAAAAGAAACTATTAACTTAGGATATTAAGATATTATTTGTTCTAGATTTAGGATATGACCATATAGGCCAATATCTATTGCCAGAAAAACTTTTACTGTAACATAAGCATATTACTACTCAGATCAGGTCCTCTGTAACAATATTTCAATTATACTTTGTAAATTAAGAGCTAACAATAATAACTGAGATATTGATCATGTTAAAAATCTATTGATGCGCCCTTTTTTTTTAAAAATGTTATGTTTTTTGATAAAGGTTATCTTAAGATTTTTACATTTTTTACTTTAAAAAAATTCATTTTTCTTTTTTTTTTTTTTTTTTAACTTGTTATGTTTTGGTGTTTTTTTTTTTGTGTATGCCTATGTCGTTCAATTGCAATGAAATAGATAATGAGTTCTGTGTTAATGTATAAGTTTGACTCTATTAGTAACATATGTAATTGTAAAGCTTCCACAAATCCTTTGTGTTCCTTTTTTTTGTTTTTTTTATTTTGTTTTTTTTTTTTTTTTTTTTTTTTTTTTATAAGACTGCTATATAATAGCACTGCCCCTGTCAATAAAGTTGCTGTGGAATTTGGGAATTTTTTTTTGTCTCTTATTTTTACAAGCCATCAGCTTTCTTGTGTTTTCCTGTGAAAGAATTCATTTCCTGACTAAACTTTGTAATATTTTGATTCCTGCTCTGCGTGCCCCGTACCTCGTCAATCATGAAATAGATGAGTTCTGGTTAATGTATGAAGTTTTGACCCTATAGTAACATATGTAATTGTAAAGCTTCACCAAATCCTTTGTTCTGCCTTCTCCTAAGACTGTATATAAGACACTGCCCCTGTTCAATAAATTCTGCTGAGATTTGGAAAACTTTATCTCTGTCTCTCATTTCTACAAGCCATCAGCTTCTCTTGTTGTTTTCCTGACACAAGGGACTCTCCCAGAAACCCACGACCCAACGGAGAGCTAGCCCGGGCGGTAACAACAGTTCATACATAGAAATATAAAATATATAAATATTTAAGTATCAAAGTAAACCATCAATAAGGTCAAAAAGTAACATGATGCACTAGAAAAATTAAATGACTTAATGGTGTTTCCCTGCGCCAAGTGGCTAACCTGATCAAATATCAAAGACAAAAATTGTTCTCTTAAAAAATTGTCAACCAGGGGTTGAGAGCGATGGCCTAGAATGTAAGAGTGCAGACTGCTCTTGCAAGAGGACCCAGGTTTGATCCCCAGCACTCACACTGGCGGCTGAGAGCTATCTTTAACTCTAGACGGAATTCCAATGCCCCTCTTCTGATACTCCACAGCAGAATGCATGACATGGGTGACAGACCATACAGGCAGATTAGTAAATTCTAAACAAATAAATAAAAATTTAAAAAATTAAAAAGATGTAAACCAGTGTCATAAAATATGAACAAAAGTGATTGTTTTAGAGACTAAAGGGACATGATAACCACAGATAATAATGATGGTGTTAGTTGGGGCAAGATTTGATAATGTGCTGTAGATTATAATATTTTAGAAAACATTAATTTCCTAACTTTATTAATTACTACAGGTTCACATAAAAAGGAATATCCTTGACTTAAGACATTTAAACATTAACTACTGTTGGAGGCTGAGGGATGAGACAGGGCTCAAGTAGCCCAGCTGGCCTTGGAACTCTATCTAGATTCTTCTGTTTCAGTGTCCTATATTCTAGCCCATTACAGGTGGCACAATGCTCCAGCTTGCATGTTCACTACAGGTTACTCTCAAATACTTGACCAAAAAAAAGATATAGAGGGTGCTGGTGAAGCATGGCTCAGCACGCAAGAGCACTGCTCTGCTGCTGCGAAGACCCAGCTTCGTTCCCAGCACCCATTAGGCTGCTTAACAACCCCTGTAACCCAGTGCCAAAGGGAACAATCACCCTCTCGGATCTCTGAGACACTGCCACCACACTACCACACACACACACACACACACACACACACAGCACATATATAGATATATACATAATTATATATATAGTAATGAAATATTTGTTTTTAATATAAAAAGCTGGATGCTGGTGGGTTCATGGCCTTATCAGATGGCGAATGGCAAGGGTTTCATGACACTTTGATGATTGTGAAGCAGCCTTGTCTACATACATGTTCAAGACCAGACTTGGGCTACCTGAGACCTGCTCAAAGTTAAAATGTCATAAAATGTGACCAAATTTTTTTTAATAAATGTGTATATGCAGTTGTGTTCTTAGGATGGTGTGTGTAGAAGTCAGAGGAATCACGTTCTCCAGCGTCTGGTTTCTTTCTGCCCACCTTGTGGGATCCCTGTGTAAATTCACGGTCCTCTCAAGCCAGCACATAAACACTTCTGCTGAGGCATCTTGCCCACCCCTGTGAGAAAAATATTATGAATTTGGGCAAAGGTCCATGGCAGTTCTTTAGACTATTCGTACTTTTTGTTTAACTTTTATATTTATTTCAAATATGTTTTTTTTAAACTACAATAATGACAAATTGTTAAGTAAGAAATGAGAGGGGGCTGAGAGATGGCCTAGTGCGGTTTAAGAGCGCTGACTGCTCTTTGAGAGGGATCCAGGTTCGATCCCCAGCACCCACAATGGCAGCTAAGAACCATCTTGACTACAGTCTCCAAGGGGAATGCTACACCCTCTCTGCTCTCCATGGCATTGCACGGATGCAGCCAACTACATGCAGAACAGTACGATTCATACCATGAAAAAAAATAAAATTGCCAGTGTGGTGGCAACATAACCTTTAATCCGAGAACTGGGAGGCAGAGGCAGGTGGATCTTTGTGAGTTCAAGGGCAGCCTGGTACTACAGAGCGAGTTCCAGGCCTAGCTGTGCAAAAAAAAAAGGAGACTTCGAAAGATCAAAAAAAAAAAAAAAACTAGTATTGGTAGGCTGGCAATACATGTTTAAGTTCCAGGATTTTGATCCCAGCGACCATGACATAGGTACTATGTAGGCCCATACGCTGTAAGCCTGGCACTTGGGGGGTGGAGGAGGGAATCAGAAGTTCCAAGTCATTCTCTGCTCCAAGCAAGTGTCAGGTAACCCCAAGACTAACATGAGATTCTGTCTCAAGAACAAATAAAAAATTTTTTTTAATAGTTTTTGCCAACTTTAAGATTTTTTTATTTTTTAATTTTTTTTTTAGGTCTTTTCGAGACATAGGGTCTCCCTGTAGCCCATGTTTTTCTTTTTGATACTCTGTAAGACCAGGCTGGCCGTTGAACTCACATAGGTAGCAATCGTCCTGTCGACATCTTGCTTCTTCCCGAGTTCTAGGATAAAAGGTGTGCGCCAGCCACCACACCCGGCAAGAGAGGTCCCTTATAGAAATGTTTTAAGGCCTGAGTCCTGATTAGGGCTTAGATACTGTAGTTTGAGAAATTTCAAAAGGAAAAATGCTTCTAATGATATAATCTACCTATACTGACTGGCCAGTGTCTAAGATTCAACACCAATATATTTCCACATTTAAAGACCATATTGGGTGCTCGCTTTGGCAGCACATATACTAAAATTGGAATAAAGAGATTAGCAATGGCCCCTGCACAAGAATGATACACAATTCGTGAAGTGTCCATATGAAAAAAAAAAAAAAAAAAAAGGACAAATTAAATTGGACCTGGCATGGGGCAATACACCTTTAATCCTAGCCTTCAGGAGCGAGCTGGTGGATCTCTGTGAGTCTGAGGCCAGCATGGTCTACATAGGGTGATCCAGGCCAGCTAGTGCTACAGGAGAGCCTATTAAAAACAAAACAAAAAACACGGCTGGAGAGATAGCCTAAGCGGTGTAAGAGCACCAACGGCTCTTGCAGAGGAACCGGGTTCGATCCCCACACCCACTGGTGGCTAAGAACGCTTCCTGAACTCCAATTCCAGAGAACTCCAGTTTCCAGGGGAATCTGAGACAGTCTTCTGACCTCCACAACGTTACATGACACGGGTGCACAAAAAAAAAAAAAAAAAAAAAAAAAAAAAAAATACAAAATAAATAAAATAAAAAAAAATTTAAAAACACAAAACAAAACAAAACATATTGGGACGGGAAGAGATAGCTTCAGTTCGAAAAGATTTAACTACATAACCATGAAACCTGATTTCGATCCCTAGCACCCACATAAAAAGCCAGTATGTGGTGGTATGTGCTTATTTGTAATCCCAGCACTGGGGAGACAAGATGATCTCTCGGGTTGCTGACTAGAAAGCCTAGCCTAATCAGTGAGCCTCAGGTGAGTATGGAAACACAGCACCCATGTAAAAGCACTCCCAGGACAGAGGTGGTCCAGACGTATAATTATGGGAAAATTTGCTGGTCAAATGATCTTTTATTTTATTTTATGTGTATGAGTGTACTGTCTGCATGTAGATTGGTGCATCCGTGTTGTGCAATGCTGCGGAGGTCAGAAGAGGGTGTTGGATTCCCCTGGAACTGGAGTTAAAGACAGTTCTTAGCCGCCATGTGGGTGCTGGGAATCGAACCTGGGTCCTCTGCAAGAGCAGTCGGTGCTCTTAACCACTGAGCCATCTCTCCAGCCCCGTCAAATGATCTTTTAATAAAATAGCATAAATATGTAGGGGGAATTATTTCATACTCTGTGTGTGTGCGTGTTTTATTTTTAAGATAGGGTGTGATTCAGTGAGACTCTTCTCAAAAAAATAAGGTGGAGAACAAGACAGACATCTGATGTTGACTTCTGTTATCCAAATGTATCCAGATGGGTCTATTTATCTCTGCTCCATACATGCAGTTTCTTCACACACATTAAAAATAATGATGGGCTAGAGAAATGGCCTAGGGGTTAAGAGCGCCGACCCCTCTTACAGAGGACCCAGGTTCAATCCCCAGCACCCACATGGTGGCCGAGAACCGTCTGAAACTCCAATTCCAGAACTCCAGTTCCAGGGGAATACGACACCCTCTTCTGACCTCCATGGCATTGCACAACACGGGTGCACAGACCTGCATGCAGACAGTACATTCATACACATACAGAAATAAATAAAATTTTAAAAAAATGATATGCCACTAGGTGTGGTGGTGCATGCCTTTAATCTCAGCACTCAGGAGGCAGAGACAGGTGTATCTCTGTGAGATCAAGGCCTGCTTGGTCTACCTGGTGAGTTCCAGGCCAGCTGAGACTACAGGGAGACCCTGTCTCAAAAAGACACACACATACACACACACACACACACACACACACAAAGATTTGAACTCACAATTCTCCTGTCAGGAGAATTTGTTTCCTGAGTACTGGGCTTCTAGGCATGTACCCCTCCCCTGCCACCTTTGACTTAACATGTTCATAACTGAATCTTCCTACCCATTGCCATGCTGACGGGGGTCTTCTTCATTTCAGTCACTGAAAATTTTATCTTCTAATTACTCGGGCTAAAACCTTGAAGTCAGCTGGGTGTGGTGGCACATGCCTTCAATCCCTGCACTTGGGAGGCAGAGGCAGGCGGATATCTGTGAGTTCAAGGACAGCCTGGTCTACACAGTGAGTTCCAGGACAGGTGGGGCTACAGGGAGACCCTATCTCAAAAAGACAAAAACAACAACGACGACAAAAACAAAAACAAAAACAACTTTGAAGTCATCCTTATCTGGTTAACCTCTGGTCATCTTCCCAGTCAAGAAATTCAGTTCATCTCATTTTTTTGCTTCATTGCTATACCCAGTTCAAGATGCCATTGTCTCTCACCTGGACTACTGCAACAGTTTCCTGATTAACCTGCTCTTCAGCCTTCCTTGCTCCTCACAGTCCATTCATACCACCAGAACATAGCCTTTTGTGTGTGTTGTGTGGGATGGGTGCACACACCCACATATGCTTGTGCAGTGGCCAGAAGTCAGCAACAGGTGTCCTCCTCTACTCTTTCCACCTTACTTTTGAGACAGGGTCTCACTTAACCTGGAGCTCATTGTTTTGGCTCGATTGGTAGGCCAGGAAAATGAGAGGCTCTGGCTGTCTCTGCCCTCAGCACTGGGGTTACAGCTGCACATCACCACACTAGGTTTTATGTGGGTGCTGGGGAAATGAACTCAGGTCCTCAAGTTTGTGCAGCAGTTTACCCTCTGGGACAACTCCCCAGCTCCCAAAATCGTCCTTTTTGAACATAAGGTAAAGCATATTGCTAAACCCTCCAGTGGATTCCAACTGCATTCACTCCTCAAGGGCTACAAATGTCGCAGCATCTGACCTCAGCATTACCTTCTTTTCCTCATTCCCTTGCTCCTTTTTCTTTCCTTTTTGAGACAGGGTCTCTTTATGTAGTTCAAGCTGGCTTCAAGTTCAATATCCTCCTGCTTCAGCCTACCTAGTGCTGTGACTACAGGTTTGAGCCACCAGGCCTAGCTTTTGCCATCTTCCTCTAAGCCGGCTCGCTCCTTCATAGCTCCTCAAGCTTGGCAGCCATGCTTCCACCTCAGGCACTTTGAAGTGATTGTCCTCTCTACCGAGCATCTCCTCAGGACGGCGCACTGCTCCTTCCACTTCAAGTATGAACTCAAGTTCACCTTCTAAGGAAGGACACACCCTGACTACACAACTTAATTTTTTTTTTTTTTTTTTTTTTNGGCCACAGGCCAATCCAATGGAGCCAATTCCCCAATTGAGGCTCCCTCAACCCAGGTGTGTCAAGTTGACACTAAAGCTATCCAGCACAGTTTGAATGTACTGTCTGCATGTAAGTTTGTACACCCATGTTGTGCAATGCTGCAGAGGTCAGAAAAGGGTGTTGGATTCCCCTGGAATTGGAGTTAAAGACAGTTCTCAGCCACCATGTGGGTGCTGGGAATTGAACCCAGGTCCTCTGCAAGAGCAGTTGGCGATCTTAACCACTAGGCCATCTCTCCAGCCCCAGAATATATTATAGATGAATAATCGAGCTCTCTAGACAAAGAGAACATCTCGAGCCAGGAATACATACCTGCTAGAAGGATTGAGGTTCATAGCAGAATGTTTCCTCCCAAAGCCTGCTGGGAATCGAACCTGGGTCCTCTGCAAGAGCAGTCGGCGCTTTTAACCACTGAGCCATCTCTCCAGCCCCCAGCCTCCAACTTTTAAGCTTCCTAGGAATCAACCACTATTTGTTTGACTTTCGGTTCAGGAGTATCATTTTTATTTTCTTTCTTTATTTTTTATTTTTTGGTCTTTTTTTTCCGAGACAGGGTCTCCCTGTAGTCCCAGCTGTCCTGAAACTTACTCTGTAGACCAGGCTGGCCTTGAACTCACAAAGATCCGCCTGCCTCTGCCTCCCAAGTGCTAAGATTAAAGGCGTGCGCCACCACATCCAGCTATTTTATATTTTATTTTATTTGACTTTTTGAGACAGGGTCTCCCTGTAGCCCCAGCTGTCCTCTCACTCTGTAGACCAGGCTGGCCATGAACTCACAAAGATCTGCCTGCCTCTGCCTTCCGAGTGCTAGGATTAAAGGTGTATACCACAACGCCCAGCAATTCACTTATTTTAATAAGTTCACTGTTTTCCCTACCAGAGTAGAAACTCCACAGTATATTTCACATAGAAAAAACTATGATATTTGTTGAACTCAATTAAAATAATCTGGATGGATTGGGGCTGGAGAGATGGCTCAGTGGTTAAGAACACTGACTGCTCTTGCAGAGGACCCGGGTTTGATTCCCAGCACCCACATGGCAGCTAAGAACTGTCTTTAACTCCAGTTCCAGGGGAATTAGACGCCCTCTTCTGACCTCTGCAGCATTGCACAACACGGGTGCACCAACCCTCATGCAAGCAGTACACTCATACATATAAGTAAAAAAAAAAAAAATCTGGATAGCAGGAAATTAGGAAAGACCTGGGAGAAATCTTACTTTTGTAACCAAATATAGTGGATACTGTAAGAATTTCATAAAATTCCTTATAAAAAACAATGGTATCTCACTCATCTTCATTTCTTAAAAAATTGGAATTTAAGGAAGGACAGATAGGAGCTCTTTTCTCCCACCTCCTCTCTCTGCTGGGGATTGAACCCAGAGCCTCAAATAAAGGTAGACAAGCACTCTTCCACAGAATCCCCTCCCTAGGAGTCTCCCCATTTAACAGATAGGGAAGTCAGGTCCTGAAAGCTTATCTCTGGCCATCCAGCAAGTCAAGATTTAGGCTTCTCAAGAGTTCAGTTAGAACCTTATTAATGAGTCTGGCAAACATCTTTCTTGACAAATTAACATGTCTAGTTAGATCACAATTCTAACTAATGGGACTGCCAAACACTCCTTTCTGGTAAATCTCAGTCTCCATAAAAAGTGCTCTTCTAAAGTAGCTGGGATTCCATACACATTGACACTACACTTAATACTAAAACTGGCCGGGTGTGGTGGCGCATGCCTTTAATCCTAGCACTTGGGAGGTAGAGGCAGGCAGATCTCTGTGAGTTCAAGGCCAGCCTGATCTACAGAGCAAGTTCCAGGACAGCTGGGACTAAAGGGAGACCCTGTCTCAAAAACACCAAAAACAAAACAAAACTAAACTAAACTAAACTAAAACTGGTGTCTAACATCAAAAACAATCCAATTTACCTCTCTGTGATCTGAACAGGATCACAGAGCTTCCAGTATCACAGAGAAGCTACAAAAGGGGCTGAACCTCCTCACACCTTACCTTGGAAGCTTCAAGTAGGGCAAGGCACATATTTTATTAAAAGTGTTTACAGACAGAATTTTTTTTTAAAAAGATATACTCCTTACCCATGGAGGGAATGTGGGCTAAGGGCTGGGGAATCCCTCAACAATAGGAATGATGGCATTTATCCCCACAGGCTGGAACTGAGACAAAGACCAGTGTACTCAAGGCAAAAATGGCTAGGTAGGTTGTCGGAGAACCAGAATGGAAGAGATTTGTCAAGCTGAGGTGTCTCCCTAAGGCCTGGGAGGCATGGTCCTAGGGTTAAAGGCACATTATTGGAGGAAAGACCCTTGGACATAGCAAAGGAGTTTTCTTTGGCACCAACAGTGATGAAGTTTACTGGTTGAAATCATCACAAATCTAGGGGAAGGAGGGAGCTTTATATGAAAATGTCTTCTAGTCTCTCATCTGAGGGGAGTTGGCAGCTTATTACTCTTTTTCAGTCTCATCAGCACTCAGCTGAGTTAGTGGCTTGTTTAGGAGAATAAGGAAGATTTGGCAATAGTAGGATAATGAAGGTTGGAGGCTGGACCCCAGGAATCTGGGGTCATGTGCTGTGGGTTGGCCTCAGGAGGTGGATGAGTTTCCTGCAGTGTCTGGCAGAGGCAGGCCTGGTGCTGTTATTCGGCAGTAACTGATTCCCCAAAGACAGCAAAGCTAATTTCTCACTGGCACCCAGGGACACCAGCACCTGTGAGACAGGAAGCAGAACACGATGTGAGGGTGAAGAACAGTGCTGTCCAGGGCACATGCAGAGGACTCTCCTTTAGCCTAGAAAAGCGAAATAGGCTTTGGAGTCTCAGAAGAGACTGAATGGAAGATGAGAAATCTTAAGAGCTAGGAATCATCAGGACCAGGGTGTTTATTTCCATTCTCTTTGGATGCTGGCCATAAAACCAAATCACCAGGGGACCTATCCCCTTGTCCCCTGTAGGGAGTTAAGGAGAGCAGCAGTGACCGAGAGTAAACAAAAATGTCTGATTCCCAGGCCAGCCCCAACCCAATCCCTCATTTCCTACCAACAGTTCTTTCACTGTTTCCTCACAGACTGCCAGGAACTCCCACACCATCCCCATCTTCTCAGGTGTCCATGGTTCTAATGTTAACACACTGACATATTCTGTGTTGTCTCAGATGTGTGATTTCCACTGGGTTCTTTAGATATTGACCATTGAGCAGAAGAGGCAGAATTAAGTGGCATTTAGCGAGAATAGGCTCTAGACTGATTTTTGGGTTCAGAAGCCCAGTCCCACCTAGTAGCTTTGCAATTTAGACAAGTTACTAAATTCTTTATGTCTCAGTTTCCTCATCTAGCAAATGAGGTAACGATAACTTAAACCTGATAATAAAGGTAAAATGCTTAGCATGGTACTAAAAAGAAAACAAAAAACAGTAAACAGATGGCAGGTTCACCCCAACACTTCCTGGTTTTCCACATCCTCCTGCTACATTGTATGGTTCTTGAGAACTTGCATGTGTCTTAGCTCAATGGAGCCTCCTTCTAGATCCCTTCTCTAGAATGGGAGATAATAAACAGGAAATTCATCTCCAACACACTATCCCTGAGTTTCTTGTGCCAGAGAAGAACATAGCTTGATTTCTTGAGGTCCCAGGTCCTCACAATGCCAGTGAAATGTCATGAACTGTAGGACCCTGATCATCATCACTCACAAGTCCCCTGGCTGTACCTGATGGATACAGGACTCCTGTCGGAGGCTCCGAAGGGCGATGAGGGCAGCCTCCTTCACTGTTGGTTGAGGGTCTCCACATGCCATTTCTAGGAGCCGTTGGGGTACTTGGCACTGTAATAGCTCCTTGCCCAATCCTTCAGGTCCAAGATTGCCCAGAGCTAATGCTGCATTGCGCCTGATACCATCTTGAGAATCTCCAAGCAGCTGGGTCATACTGGGCACTGCAGCTGCCAGGGCAGGTCCCAAGGGACCAGCCTGGTAGGCTGCGTTGCCCACAGCAAAGCTGGCACTGCGTCGCACAGCAGGGTCCTTATCTTCAAGCCCAAGTAGCAGAAGGCTGAGCAGCCCAGCCTGACTCTGCAGTGCCCCACGTAGGGCCGTGTTGTGTTGGAGTGAGTGTCCTAGAAGCCCGTACGTACGGATCCTCACGGAGTTCTCTGAATGGCCCAGGAGGCTACGTAATGGCCAATAGGATTCATCAGGGCCAGCCAGGAGCTCCTGGACAAAGGACAGGTGGCTGGGAGATAGTACTCGAGCTGTGTGGGCCAGCAAGGACAGAAGATCGGAGATTAGCAGGGGCCGGTCACTCAGGAGGGCAAAAGAGAGGAATGAGATGATGGTTCTAGGGCAGGCAGCCACTGTGTTCACAAACTGTTTAAGGGAGGTAGGATCCATTAGGGCCAGGCGTGCAAGGAGGCTGACTGGCAACTCAGTTTGTAACAATGGAAGGTGGTGACAGCAGACCTGGGACAAATGAGAGTACAGGTAAAGATAGCTCAGGAACAGGGAGAGAGGTACTATAGCTAGACAGGGAAGCCTCAAAGCTGTTAAGCCAACAGGAGAAATAGGGCAGGTAGCAGGTGAAGCCTTGGCCCATAGTACACCATATGGCATCTATGTGGGGCCCAAGAGCAGGTACTTTCCATGTTTATACTTGGGCCTGCAAGGCTCAGAATCTCTGCCTCCAAAGACCCATGGCATAATACCAAGGATTGACAGGAAAGTGATTTCTGACCAAGGAGCCAAGCCTACACTGTCTGGATTGGATTGGTATCACTACTGAGTTCCAACAAAACCAGGTGAGAGATCAATGGAGACACCAGCTCAGCCCTGACTGTCTTTCTCTGGATCAAACTACTGTCTTCACTCCAACTCTTTGGTCAAGCTAGACACCCTACTTTTCCAGGACCTAGAAGAACTCTGGAGTTGTTGGGAAGGGAATTAGAGAACTCAACTCTGGCCATATTCTTCTCCCAAATTCATACCTGGACACCTGGGTAGCTTCCCTCAAGTACCTGTAGTAGGTGGGCTGCGATTTCTGAGTCTCTGAGGTCAGCCAAAATACCCACAAGGAGGTCGGCATCCACATCCAGGGCAAAAGGGAAGCAGAGGAGCTGGCACACGGAGAGCACCACAACAGGGAGAAAGTCGGCCCCCTTCGGCCTAGTTGGGAAGAACAGACTTACCCAGTATGATGCAGGTTTCCCTTCCAGGCTCCACTTCCCCAGTCTCAGCAACTCCTTGGGTTTCCAGCCTAATCCTTAGCCCGTTTCTCACCTCCTAATGCAAACGTCAGCTACTTTTCTCCTGTCCCCCCACCCCCACCCCCACTGATGCTCTGACTCTGAATCTGCTACTCTTCTTATTCAGACTCACGCCTGGCTCAGGTGACATAAGAAGTTGGGGGAAAGCAGGTATTTCAAGGTAGACATGAGGATACTTCCACGCTGGGACAGGTGGCTCAGGCATAACTGAGGTTCCTGGGTAAAGATGGCCATGGCCAGGCTCAGCAAGGCCGCCATCCCTGAAAACACAAGAGCATAGAGACTTGGTGCAGCAAGCAAGAGGCCCAGATCTCCTGTTCCTCCAGGGATCCTAGGGCCATAACCTATTCAGTCCCTTCCCATCTGTGAGCCGTTTTGCTATAGCCCATGACATCCTCTCTATGGAGAGTAGCAGCAGTTATCTCTGTGGATTAACACATGTCTAAACATCTCCTTTTGAAAAGGGTTCTATACATTGGCCTTGCAAACAGAAAAAAATACCTTGAGGAGAAATCAGTGTCCAGTCTGGCTCTGCATTGGGTAGACTGGATGCTGACAACTTTTCTTCCTGTGCAGATTCCTCTTCTGGCAGCCTCAGAGCCATGGAAAAGCGGTGCCAGAGAATGCTCCACACTTCAGAACTTGCCACATCCCTGATCAGGCTAGGTTTCCCCTGGAATGACAAAGGCATAGTTGTGTACAAATGCCTTTGTCATTCCTGTTCCTGAGTACAGGGGCAGAGAGTCACAGAAGTAATTCCTTCTGTCTCCCACTTAATATTTCCATATTTTCTTTTTCCCTTTCTCTTCCTCCCTCTGCCTGCCTATATTCTTTCTTTTTTACCTTCCTTCTTTTTAGAAAATATGGTCTCACAATGTATCCAAGCTGGCCTCAAACTCATGATCCTCTTACCTCAGCCTCTCAAGTCCTAGGATCATAGGAGTGAGCTACTACATCCAGCTAATGTTACTCAATTAACTATTTAATCCCTGATCTCTCAACCCATATATGTGCCTGTTGAAAAGCCATGTATTGTATTGTTGGGGGTCAGCTCATGTCAAGGCCAAGTCATATATAAAAAAAAGAAAAAAATTGGTTTTTAACAGGGTCTTCTGTATCCTAGGCTAGCCTTGAACTCTATGACCAAGGCTGACCTTGAACCCCCTAATCCTCCTACCTCTATCTCCTCAGTGAAAAAAAAAATTCCAGCTAAACAAAAATAACAAAAACAAAACAAAAACAACAAAAGAAAAAAACTCAATCCAACCAAAATCCAAACCCCAGAGAATCTGTTTTTCTCCCATTGGATCCCTAGGGATGCAGTTAAGCAGCTTCTTCTTGGGGTCCTACTGACAGCAGGTGGGGCAATTCTCAGGTTAGCACAGGCAACAGCAGTTTGAGAAGTCAGGCAAGTATTGATCGATTCTTCATTTATATTATCCAGTAACTCCAAAAAAATGCCCAGTTTCTATCTCCTCTTTTCTTTGTCTCATCTGTCCCACGACACCTGTACCTGAGTAAGGAGCTGCAGCAGAAGGATGAGGAGGCCATCGTAGAAGCCACAGCTACATGGTGGAGTCAGCCGGACCTGTTGGAGAGAAACAAGAATAGAGATAGTCAAGAGGGATAAGGTAGCCACCTAGACCTCGGCTTTCAACTCTGAGTTGGTTAGAAGAATCTCTTCCTTGGCCTGCAGAATGGGATATATTCTGGACTTAGGAGTTCTGGTTCTTTGCTTATTCTTTTAACACTTGCCCTAAACACACACACATAGTCTGGTAGGATAACCTATTAGGTTCAAAAGCAAGTATAGTTTAGGAAGATACCTGATAAACAGGAAGTTGGTACACAGCTGAGTGAGACTAACAGCACCTCCTAGAGGCAGGAGACAGATACATTCAACTTTTTTTATTTTATTTTATTTATTTTCTATGTGTATGAATGTACTGTCTGCATGTAGGTTTGTGCACCCGTGTCGTGTAATGCCGCGGAGGTCAGAAGAGGGTCTCAGATTCCCCTGGAACTGGAGTTCTCCTGGAATTGGAGTTACAGACGGTTCTCAGCCGCCACGTGAGTGCTGGGATTGAACCTGGGTCCTCTGCAAGAGCAGTCGGCGCTCTTAACCGCTAGGCTATCTCTCCAGCCCACATTCAACATTTTAAAACAGGGCTTGGAGGTACTCAGTGGGAGAGCATTTGCCAAGTTTGTGCAATGCAAAATAAGTAAATAAAAATTTAAAGACAAGAGAAAGTGAGTGGAAAGGGAGAATATTCTTTTTGTTGTTGTTGAAAGGGAGAATATTCTGGGCTGGAGAGATGGCCTAGCGGTTAAGAGCGCTGACTGCTCCTGCAGAGGACCTGAGAACCGTCTGTTACTCCAGTTCCAGGAGAACTCCAGTTCCAGGGGAATCTGAGACCCTCTTCTGACCGCAGCATTGCACGACACGGGTGCACAAACCTACATGCAGACAGTACATTCATACACATAAAAAAATAAAATTAGGGGCTGGAGAGATGGCCTAGCGGTTAAGAGCGCCTTTTAGCGTTAAGACTGCTCTTGCAGAGGACCCGGGTTCGATCCCCAGCACCCACATGGCGGCTGAGAACCGTCTGAAACTCCAATTCCAGGAGAACTCCAGTTCCAGGGGAATCTGAGACCCTCTTCTGACCTCCGCGGCATTGCACGACACGGGTGCACAGACTTGCATGCAGACAGTACATTCATACACATACAGAAATAAATAAAATTTAAAAAAATTAAAAAATAAATAAAAAAATTTAAAAATTTTTTAAAAAAAAGAAAGGGAGAATATTCCAAGAAGTGCAAAGCACAACATCCAGAAAAGCAGGTAGGCGTAGAAGTCCACAGTGAATTCTGGAGATGACAACTCTCTAGTATAGCTGGATTATAGAGTGCTCAGTCATCAGGTGGGCTGTGAGTGACAGGCTAAAGTGTCTGGACTGTTTCCCAGAAGCAGTCGGAAGCCAGCAAAAGCTTACACAGCATGAGTTAGGGTCTACATTAGCAGTATTTTTAAAAATTTAATATTTTATTTTTTATGTGTATGAGCGTACTGTCTGCATGTAGGTTAGTGTACCCGTGTTGTGCAATGCTGTGGAGGTCAGAAGAGGGTGTCAGATTCCCCTGGAACTGGAGTTAAAGACGGTTCTCAGCCGCCATGTGGGTGCTAGGGATCAAACCTGGGTCCTCTGCAAGAGTAGTTGGTGCTCTTAACCACTGAGCCATCTCTCCAGCCCCAGCAGTATTTTTTAATCCTTATTCACTGCTTTATTCTCGAATCTGGAATAGTGCAAAGCACTCAACACACTGTTTTGAGCTCAATAAACATTGGTTGAGTGGATGACTGTATTTTCCCTTTAAAAAGCTGACTCTAAGTCGGGAATGGTAACACATGCCTTTAATCCTAGCACTCAGGAGGCAGAAGCAGGCAGATCTTTGTGAGTTCAAGGCCAGCCTGGTCTACAGGACAGCTGAGGCTACAGGGAGACCCTGTCTGAAAAAGACAAAAAAAAAAAAATAGTAAATAAATGAAATAAAAAGCTGATTCTGGTGGCAGTGAAGAGAATGGACTACAGAGGGGAAATCCCAGGAAGCAAGTAGTAAAGGCTGGAAGAGAGATGATACACAAGTAAACCAAGGCAGCTCAGTGATGATGCCACAGAGGGAAAAGACAGAGTCAGCCTTTAAGGTGGCATAGATGGGAGATGGGGATGATGGGGAAGAGCAGCTTCTGGGTGAATGCCAGCACTTTGGCTGGTGATCCAATGCCTCTAAAGGTCAACATAAAGGACAAGCCGATGATTGCTACTGCATCTGCCATGTCTATCTTACAAGTGTGTGATGGGAGACATGATGTACATGTTGTAAAGTATGACTTCTGCTGGGCATGGTAGCTCATGCCTTTAATCCCAGCACTTGGGAGGCAGAGGCAAGTGGATCTCTGTGAGTTCAAGGCCAGCCTGGTCTACATAGGGAGTTCCAGGACAGTTGGGGCTACAGGGAGACCCTGTCTCAAAAAGACCAAAAAAAAATAGAAGTATGACTTCTGTATATATAAAGATAATGAGTATGTGGTTATGAAGTCTAGCCTTCTTTTTTTTTTTGGTCTTTTCGAGACAGGGTCTCCCTGTAGTCCCAGCTGTCCTGGAACTCACTCTGCAGAGCAGGCTGGCCTTGAACTCACAAAGATCCGCCTCTGGCCCCAAGTGCTAGGATTAAAGGCATGCGCCACCACGCCCAGCTGAAGTCTAGCCTTCTTACAAAATGAGTTCCAAAGGGTCTGAAAAGGAAAGGGAGAAAGTAGACAAGGAAGCCACATAATAGCCTGGTTCCTGAATAGCACACAGGGTGTCAGCCCCTTCTCCATGTCAGTTAAGAAAAGGCAGCAGAAAAAGTAGAGCGGACAAAGCAGCAGGAAGGGCTTCAGCCAGAAGAGCATGAGCTCCTGGAGGGGACTGAGGCAGCCAGGGGTTCCACGCCTCAGATAACCAGGTGGCTCCCTTTCTTCTTCCTTCCCCTCCGTGCCTCCATCTTTCCAATATAAGACACCTGAGGCCCTATCCAGTCCCAGCTCAGGGCAGCCTTCTATCTGGTGGCAAAGGAGAGGAAGGGAAGGGTTCCTGGATTCCTTTTCCATTTTGGTCTTTCCCTAAAAAGGCATATGCCTGGCTTTCCTTGGTATACCTCACCTCTGCAGGGGCAGACAGGGCATGCGTGGCTGCAGCAATCCATTGTCGGGGCTGGAGGTCAAAGGTCACCCCTTGATGACCAAGCTGTCCTAAGAGACAGGCTGCTGCATTCTGTGAAAAAGGCAGGAAAAAAAAAAAAAAGAAAGAAAGAAAAAAGAAAAAGGCAGAGGAAGAGGACCATATGACCCTGAGCGGTACTCAGAACACAGAAACAACTGCCACCTCTGTCCTTATCCAGAATGCCTGCAGCACAGCTGCAGGTAAGGGAGTGGCTGCCTGCTCCCAAGAGGACCCAATGAAGGGGAGAAGGGAGAAGGCTGGAAACTCACCACTAGAGAGACGACGTGTGAGTGGGTAAAAAGAGTAGCAACCTCACTGCCTAGCTTCTCCATTCTGGAACAGGGAGATACAATGGAGGGTCAAAACCACGCTGGTAAACGTCCTTTTCTCTCTGCTGGACTGTGCTTTTCACCTAGATCTACCTCCAAGGCTCAAAGATAATAGGAATCCAGGTATGTGCTTTGTAGAGAAATTTCACTCTTTCTGTTTCAGCACAGGCTAAAGGGAGCCACTCCCCATATGTCAGGGTAAACTTTGTGGGAAGAAGACCGTGGTAGAGAGACCTGACTTATGACTCACCCAGAAGGCAGATCTTGGAGCCGAAAGACAAGCAAGGACAGGAGGTAGAGTGCTACTTCAGTGGACTCTTCCCAATCTGCTACTTTTACCTGCAAAGGAAACTTGAGCTATCGGAATAAGCTCTGGGTGAGACGGGGCCATCACGAGATGCTGGCCTGCGTTGGTGTCACTGGCCTACCTTGCCCTGGACCAGCATCAACAAGGACTCCAAGGCCAGGGGCTCTTGCCCCAGAATACAGCACAGGTGCTCACTGATGTAGCAGCAGGAGTAGAGAACCTAGAGGGATAGGGAGCAGCTTGTCAGCGGGCAGAGCAGCCCTGGGGCCCTGGGCCGGAAGCTCAGCTGAATGGCAGGCAAGCCCCTCAGTAGAGCTGGTGCCTACACTTGGGGGCTACGATAATTATTTTGACTACAATACACATGACTGGAGTAAGAAGAGCCTGAGTAAAGCACACCTCTGATTGTTTCTATGAGAGCCTTATTTACTTATTTTTTTTTTGGTCTTTTCGAGACAGGGTCGCCCTGTAGCCCCAGCTGTCCTGGAACTCACTCTGTAGACCAGGCTGGCCTTGAACTCACAAAGATCTGCCTTATTAAAGAGACTGTCTAACCTTGACACAGATGACAGTATGCATGAATTCCAGGGGCTGTGGGCTGTGGGCTGTGGAAGTGTGCAGGGGAGGGGGAGGTTGGAGGAGAGACTAAGCAGGGAATGATCTTCCTGGGTATCCATGGCACCTCCCCTATAGGCTGGGGACCGACATGGAATAAAAGGGGAAAAATAAAATCCAATACTACAGGCAGGCATTATTTCTCTCTGCTTCCTGGATACCATGGTATGAGCTGCTTTGTTCTGCCATGCACTACCTGTGAAAACCTCCTCCCTTATGTTATTTTTGTGAGATATTTTGTCACAGTAATGAAAAGTCTAACACAAAAGAGGAAGGGAACTATCTTCTGTGAGAACACAGATAGGGACACTTCTCAGTTAAACAGATTTACAGGTAGAAAGGAGGCCTCTGAGATGGACAGTTTATTGCTATACCTCCTTCCCTCCCTCCCTACTTCTCTGCTTCCCTTCCTCCCTCAGTTGAAATTCCTCTGAGGTGTATGGAGAGATGGGAAGGAAGTACCTTAAGAAGGTGGAGGCACAGGACGTGATGACGCAGGCCAGAGATGAGGGATGGTCTCAGCTGGCTGTTGTCCTCAGTCAGCTGATTTGCCAAATGCCAAGAGATCTATGGAGACATATTAGAAGATTCTATCCCTTCTCCCTTAACTCCACTTCCATTGCTCACCCATCTCCAATACACCAGGACTATTTTTTTTTTTTTTTGGTCTTTTTGAGACAGGGTCTCCCTGTAGCCCCAGCTGTCCTGGAACTCACATTGTAGACCAGGCTGGCCTTGAACTCACAAAGATCCACCTGCCTCTGCCTCCCAAGTGCTAGGATTAAAGGCGTGCGCCACCACGCCCGGCACACCAGGACTCTTGATCTCTTTCTAGACCCTCTTCTCTGACTCACTAGGAACCTTAGACCCCATTATATTCCCAGTGGCCATGGCCAGTAGAGAACTGAGTCTTGCCTTAGAGAGGAAGGTGTTAATTCCCACAGAGCAGGGAAATTCAATTCTGAGCCCTTGAAGAAACATGATGACTTCCAACTGGCTGCACTATCACCTGGGCAGTTATGGCTAGGCCCTCTCCCTCACCAGGTGGCTAGCGCCCTAGGATTCTGGCCACGCTGTGTCCAACAAGTAGCCTAGATCAGGGTAAGATTATGTTTCTGGGATTCTGAGCAAGAAGCCCAAAGACTTATTTTTCTATCTCCCTGAGAAACTGGCAGCCTTTCCAACTCCTGTGTGTAGTGGGGATGAGAGGAGGAGAAACTTGCAGCTCAGACCTGTTCCTTGGCATCCCAACAGCTTGGCAGTCCCACAGGAGCAGTGCACATGGCTGCCAAGGCAGAAGAAACAGCTCCAGGTAGATCCTCACACTGTTCCCGGAATGGCTGGCTCACTTGAGGGGCTCCTGTGGAGAAAGGCAAAAAATACTGGTGAGATCTGGTTGTTTCTCACAAATTACCCAATCTTTCGGTTCACTTAAAAAATAAAAATAAAAAAACAAAGCCAGGCGTGGTGGCGCACGCCTTTAATCCTAGCACTTGGGAGGCAGAGGCAGGTGGATCTTTGTGAGTTCAAGGCCAGCCTGGTCTACAGAGTGAGTTCCAGGCCAGCTGAGATTGAAGGGAGATCCTGTCTCAAAAAAGACCAAAAAAAAAAAAATTGCTGGAATTAAAGGCATGCGCCACCACGCCCAGCCAAGTGACTTTTTGAGACAGGGCTTGTGTCTAGGCAGGCCTCAAACTTGCTATGTAGCTGAGGATGACCTTGAACTTTTGATCCTCCTGCCTCTACCTCCAGAGTGCTGGGATTACAGGTATGCGACATCATACCCAGTTCTGTGTGGTGCTAGGAATCAAACGCAATGTTTGTTAGGCAAACATTCTACCAACTGAACTATATCCCATGCCCCAGCTTATATTTCTTGAGCATCCACCCAGGGCCAGGGACCATCTAGATGATGGAAGTAGGAAAGGCGGAGCCAGACCTGTAGAACAAAGTCTGATCACCTGGGGGTGTGTGGAAAGGAAGCTGTGGAACTGTTAATCCATGAAGAAGCCCATCCAACACAGCACGTTGTGTGGTCAATAGGCTAGAGTAAAAGGCTTTGGAGATGGCCCGGCTGTTCCCATCCACGGCTTCACAAAGCACAGCAAAACACTAAAGGAGACAAGGGTGGAAGCAGGATCAGGGCATCAGAGAGTTGGCTTGACTTCGTCTAAGAACTAAGAATACCCAACAACCCAAGAAAGGGGATAAACCCAGGAGAAGTTGTCTAATTCTTTTTTTTTTTAACTTATTTTTTTTTATGTGTATGAATGCACTGTCTGCATGTAGGTTTGTGCACCCATGTCATGCCATGCCCCAGAGGTCAGAAGAGGGCTTCAGATTCCCCTGGAACTGGAGTTAAAGATGGTTCTCAGCCGCCATGTGGGTGATGGGGATCGAACCCGGGTCCTCTGCAAAAGCAGCTGGTGCTCTTAACCACTAGGCCATCTCTCCAGCCCAACAGTTGTCTAATTCTAAGCAGAGAGAAGAATCTATCAGCTGCCTCCTTGTTTGAAGGACAAGAATTCTATTGTGATCCATTTTTTTTTCTCCTCCTCCTCCTCCTCCTCCTCCTCCTCCTCCTCTTCTTCCTCCCCACTCTACTCTCCCTGTGCTGGACTGAACCCACTGCCCATACTTGACCATCAGCTACAGCTGCCCAGCTGATCTATTCTTATCAGCATCTCCCTGACAATGTTTCCAAAAGTATGATCCATGAACCATGAGTATAAACATTCCGAATTTCAGAATGAGGGGCAATTATTCCGAACTCCCTATGGCACTCAGTGCTCAGACATGACAAATGCTGGCCAATAACAAGAACAAACAACTTCTGGTCAAAATTCAGGCTAGATATTCAAAGATTCCTAACTTGAAAGATGAGGAATACAAAACCAGGATCCTAGACCATAAGTCTGAATGCACTGCTAGCTGAAGGCAGGAATTCAGCACATATCTGTGCTTCCAATAACTACTCTGAACAATGACCATGCAATGCTCTACTTCCTTGCATGTGAGTATCTTTGTCCTCTCAGATCAGTAACAATCCAGCTGTCTGATTCAATCTTGCATTCTCCTGATCTTACTTAGGGGTCTGAGGCAGAGAATTCATGCCATTCACAAGTTTTTAGCACAAACAAGGGAAATACTAAAAGAACTGCAAATCACTTCTATTTATGGTACCCTGATAAAGGTCAAACTGCTTAAGGCCTTGGGGCCTGAGATATGATGTTCTTTTTTTTTTTTTTTTTTTTTTTTTTT
>VZQC01009446.1:3103276-3142520 GCA_009823505.1 Rhizomys pruinosus
TATATATATACACATATGGATTTTGAGCTGGGTGTGGTGGCACACGCCTTTAATCCTAGCACTTGGGAGGCAGAGGCAGGTGGATCTCTGTGAATTCAAGGCCAGCCTGGTCTACAGAGTGAATTCCAGGATTGCTGGGGCTACAGGGAGACCCTGTCTCGAAAATATAAACAAAACAAAACAAAACAAAAGGGTTTAAACTTTCTCTTAGAAAACCAGATCTGGTACATAAGCTCAAATTTCTACAAGGCACCAATGGGCCAGAGCTGAGAAAATGCCCAATTTAAAGTGGGCATGAAATGTTTATCATATTCTCTTTTACTTAGTCAGTTGTGTACCTAGCTTGCATCATAGACTTATGCTTGTTTAGTCCCAGAAGGTATCTGAGTCTGCAGTTGACCGTCTGGTAATTAGAAAAGGGAGGACAGAAAACCATGGCCGCCTGGCAAACAGAGGTGGCAGTTCAAAGGACAGAAGTCCAAGGAAAAGGAAAACCTGTTAGTCTTCAGAGGCTGCTAGCCCAGTGCTTACCTGCTGGATACTGTTGCTCCCCTGGCTGTACCTGAGTAGGCTGAGAGGAAGCCCAGGCAGCCCTGCCTCCTGGCAGAAGGAATACAAGAGCACAGAGTCACAGTCATGGCAGCCAGACAGGAGACTGGTCAGGACCCGGAGTGCAGGAAGGATGTGGGAGGCTCCCTCTAGGACACCTTTCAGGATCTGGGGAAAATGAGAGAAAGGGAAAGAAATTGGTATAATCATAGGTCTAAGAAGATCCACAAATACCAAGTATCTCCAAGGGAGGTACCAAAGAAAACCAAATGCCTATATCCCTTAAAAAATTGTTTTGGCCGGGTGTGGTGGTACAAGCCTTTAATCCCAGCACTTGGGAGGTAGAGGCAGGCAGGTCTCTGTGAGTTCAAGGCCAGCCTGGTCTACATAGTGAGCTCCAGGCCAGCTGGGACTAAAGGGAGACTCTGTCTCAAAAACACAAAAAATTGTTTTGGCTTATTTATTTTTATGTGTATGAGTGTTTTGCTTGCACAGATTTAAGTGTACCCGTGTTATGCAATGCCTACAGAGAACTTTTTTGGTCTTTTCGAAACAGGGTCTCCCTGTAGCCCCAGCTGTCCTGGAACTCACTCTGTAGACCAGGCTGGCCTTGAACTTACAGAGATCCACCTGCCTCTGCCTCCTGAGTGTTAGCATTAAAGGCACGCGCCACCATGCCCTGCTTATAAAGACTTTTTTGAGACAGGGTCTCCCTGTAACCCCAGCTAGCCTAGAACTCCCTATGTAGACCCCGCTGTAAATGATCTCATAGAGATCTGCCTGCCTCTGCCTCCTGAGGGCTGGGATTAAAGGGATGTTCCTCTATGCTTGGCTCTGTATTATACTTTTCTTTTTTTTTAATTTTATTTATTTATTTTTTATGTGTACAAATGTACTGTCTGCATGTAGGTTTGTGCACCCATGTTGTGCAATGCCGCCATCATGTGGGTGCTGGGAACTGAACTTGAGTCCTCACAAGAGCAGCTAGTGCTGAGCCAACTCTCTACCCCCAAATAAAATATTTCTAAAGTATTTGCCATGAGAAAAAAAAAGTTTGCTGATTCCTGATCTAGGCAGTTATTTTTCCTTTTAGAAAGAGAAATCTGAGGCCTGCTCTGTGTTCTTCTAACCTCCTTGAAAAAATGAGAAAAGACAACTTCTCTACTTTTCTATCTCCTTATGCTAGTGAATGGTTTTGTTTTTTGTCTTTTTGAGACAGGATCTCCCTGTAGCCCTAGCTGGCCTGGCACTCGCTATGCAGACCAAGATGGCCTTGATCACAGAGATCCACCTGCTTCTACCTCCTGAGATTAAAGGCCTGCGTCACCATGGCCAGCTTAGTGATGGTATTTATTTATTTATTTATTTATTATTATTATTATTATTTTTTGGTCTTTTCAAGACAGGGTCTCCCTGTAGCCCCAGCTGTCCTGGAACTCACTCTGTAGACCAGGATGGCCTTGAATTCACAAAGATCCGCCTGCCTCTGCCTCCCAAGTGCTAGGATCAAAGGCGTGCGCCACCATGCCCAGCAGTGATGGGTTTTAGTACTTCATCTCTGAAAACAGTCAGAACCTCTTCCACAGTACTTTCTGCCTGTTACCTGCTCTCCGGTCCCACGAAGCACACTCTGGATTCGCTGGCAGAAGTCAGGATTACAAAGCAGGGTGAGAGGGGCCTTTAGCTGCTTGGGTCCAGGCTCAGTGGTCTCCAGCAAACGTTGCCACTCATCATCACTGTCTGGCTCCTGGGCATTTGGAGTGAAAGAGGTCAAGAGGAGGATGTAAGTGCCAGGGTCACAGCTTTCAACTTCAGATTAGATACTGAGGGAGTAAATGTAAGGTGCCAGTGGCTTCTTCAGCATGGGTGCATATCTTCAGACAAAAGTCAAAAGAGACATAGTGAGCAAAAAAAAAGTCCCTTAGAGAACACTGGTATGTGTGCATAAGGAGATACAAAGAAAGATGTTGCCTTTCATCCCAGTACTTGGGAGGCAGAGGCAGGCAGACCTCTGTGAGTTCAAGGCCAGCCTTGACTACATAGCAAATTCAGACCAGCTGAGGCTACAGGGAGACTTTGTTTCAAAGAGATTGAAAAAAATAAACAACAGCAACAAAAAAACAAGAAACAAACAAACAACCCCCCCCCCAAAACAAAGAAAGACATCTACTACAACATGGCTGATAATGACAAAACATGGAAATTTTATAAAGTCTGAAGGGAATAACATACCATGGGTCCATTCCTATTAGGAAACACTGGGAGGTCATTAAAAAGATTGTGGTACTTCCACAAGGCGTGGTGGCGCACGCCTTTAATCCCAGCACTAGGGAGGCAGAGGTAGGCGGATCTCTGGGGGTTCAAGGACAGCCTGGTCTACAGAGCAAGTTGCAGGACAGCTGGTACTAAAAGGGAGACCCTGTCTCAAAAATACCAAAAAATAAGGATAAAACTAAAAAGATTGTGGTACTGAAAGTATATCCTTTATATAGTATTTCTACCTAAAGTGCAAAGGCTGAATCTAATCATGGGGAAGACCCACACCTATCAACATAGAATCAAGAAAGCTGAGATAGGAAGACTGTGAGTTGGAGGCCATCCTGGGCTACATAGTGGAAAAAGTGTCCTAAAACACAACCAGGAAGAGTTTGCAGGAGTGAGAGACATTCTCTCTCTTTTGATCTGCAGTGTGAGGATGTAGCATTCCTCCCCTGCAAAGAGGTGGCACCCCAGGGATCATCTTAGAAGCACGGAGACTTAGCACTAACCTGTCAACATGTTCATCTCAGGCTTTGTAGCCTCAGAACTTAAATAATAAATAAATAAATAAATAAATAAATAAATTTCTATTCATTACCCAGTCTCTGACATTCTGTTTTGGTGGCACGAAATGGATCAAGCCAAGGATATAAATTATTCTATTTTGGTTTTTTGAGACAGAGTCTCCCTGTAGCCCAAGTTGGCCTGGAACTCGATAGGTAGACCAAGCTGGCCTTGAACTCACAGAGATCCGCCTGTCTCTGCCTCCCAGTGCTGGGATTAAAGACATGTACATTCATGCCAAGCTCAATAAAACTATTGTTAATACTAAGGAAGCTCACATTGAAAGCTCAATCTATTCTGGAAAACCATTCACCTAGGCCCACTACTATCCCACCTCATTTCCTAAATTTACTGCATCAATGCTCCGCTGGACAATTACTTCTGTCCTCAGCTCTGGAAATGCTTGTTCACAATCCAGGGTGATGTGGCTTTCTCTGCCAAAGAAAGTCAGGGAGTAAGATGAGTTCCAGACCCGTGAGGCTTAGGGTTCATTACTTTGTATCTTCCTCTAGGAATGGGGTTATGGATTGTGGTCAGTACAGGGTACATTGGCCTCCATACACAGATCTTTGACTGCCCTCCCAGTTGGACAAAATTCTTAAGTAGTTTTCATCTATGAATTCCAACTCAAATAATCTTCCCTTTGGGACAGAAATGGTCCCTTTTTTCTTTCAGTCAAAGAATAAGACATGAAGACAAAGTCCTCAAGTTTCCTGATGAATCAAGAAAGTAGCCATAATTTGAACCCAAGAACATAAGACTCAGCCTCCTAAGCTTTGTCTATATTTAGGTGCTGGCTCTTGGCAGGGACTGTTTAGTATGTGCTTTGGCTATAGTCAAAGATCTGCACAATAACATCCCTCCACCACAAACCCTTCTCACCGAGGTGCAGGGGTTACTTCTCCGGGCCCCCACTCTTCCCAGTTGTTTTTCATTTCTGAGGCCACAATACCAGCCAAGAGGCTGGGTTCCTGAGGAGGGGCCTTTAGTCCAGGCAGAGGGGCTGGGCCAGGAGACACCCTACTGGTCCTGTTCTCTTGCTCCAGGGCAGGTCCTGCATTCTGGTCTTTCTATGAGAGGTGGGGAGGAGACAATTGGTCAGAACTATCTGGGCGGTATGGATCCTATTCATGGCCTTTTCTCAATTCTCTAGGAAGTCACCAATTGCCCATCACTACTCTTAACACATTACATATTTTCCCTTGCCCTCCACACCTTCTGCTTGGCCTCTTCAGCCATATGTTTACAGGCCTGGTGCAGGATGCGAGACTGGTTGCCCTTGGGGGCCAGCTGATGGGCCTGTTGATCCTTTAGGACCTGAAGTTCTGGGGGTAGGCGACTAGTGAACGGAGTGCCCAAATATGAGCCTGCTGGTTCTGTTATTACTGCAGAGAGGGAATAAATGATTATTCTAGAGCTGTAGCCACCATGTCCACTTGCTCAGGGATGACTTCGGTGTCTCCAGACCCCTATGGAAAGAGGTCATTTGGTAGAGGCAGGTGGATCTTTTTGAGTTCAAGGCCAGCCTGGTCTACATAGTGAGTTCCAGGGAAGCTGGGACTAAAGGTAGACCCTGTCTCAAAAAGACCAAAAAAAAAAGGAATGTGGGATCCAGATGATGACAGAGGAAAATGAGAGGAAATCCTGGCAAGTGCCAGGGCCTTGGGGACCTGATGACTCACTGATGACACGACCAGCAATAAAGGGGTGATGTAAGAGGTCTGGCCAGGACAGACGCTGCCGAGGGTCCTTGGTGAGCAGCCCCTGCAGGAAGTTCTGTGGAGAAAAATAAACCTTCATCACTCTTCCTGCCCTTCCCTCCAGGCTCTCCCTAGCCTCAGCAGCAATGGCAAGCCGAGACTCCTAAATCTGCTCTAACAGCAGCTTGAACACATTCTCGATGATGCTTTCCTTAGAACTGCAGGCAGACTATCGCCTCACTACTTAGCCATGATTCCTGGTTACAGACACTGTTACCTCAGAAGTAAAACCAGAAATCTCCATGTAACTAACTTTGTGGAGCAAAGAAGAAAATCTGGAAGAGGGGTGTCACCTTCACAGTCCTCTTCAAGAAAGCAAACATTCGGGTCTGGAGAGATAGCCTAGCAGTTAAGAGCGCCAACTGCTCTTGCAGAGGACCCGGGTTCAATCCCCAGCACCCACATGGCGGCTAAGAACCTTCTGTAACTCCAATTTCAGGAGATCTCCGTTCCAGGGGAATCCGACACCCTCTTCTGACCTTCGTGGCATTGCACGACACAGGTGCACAGACCTACATGCAGACAGTACATTCATACACATACAGAAATAATAAATAAATTTTTTAAAAAAAGAAAGCAAACATTCACAGCACTTCACTTTGCTATTCTTCATGGGTTGTTTGTGGGTGGGCAGAAACATGCATTTACTGTTTTTTTTTTAATTTTTTTTTATTTATTATTTTTTATGTGTATGAATGTACTGTCTGCACGCAGGTCTGTGCACCCATGTCGTGCAATGCCACGGAGGTCAGAAGAGGGTGTCGGATTTCCCCTGGAACTGGAGTTCTCCTGGAATTGGAGTTACAGACGGTTCTCAGCCGCCATGTGGGTGCTGGGGATCGAACCCGGGTCCTCTGCAAGAGTGGTCGGCGCTCTTTTTCGCTAGGCCATCCCTCCAGCCCGCATTTACTGTTAAATGCACTAGCACATACAAGTTATGGATTCAAAGATGTGTCTGGGAACACCCAAAACAGAAATCTTTCAGTGAGTCTTCAGATGGTAAAGGGGTAAGGGAGACTCTCTCAAAAGGCTACATCTGTTAGGAGGAATTCTCAAGAAAATCCTCAGTTAGGCCTGGAACAAGAATAGAAAATTCTAGTAGATTATCAGCACTGTTCTAAAACATGGTGATTTATATAATTATAGCTCTTGCTAAAGATTCCTGCAAATCTGCCTGAGGAAGAATGAGCAGTTTAGGTAGACCTCCCCTATTTAAGAGTTACTTATTTAAATTCTTTGTGAACATTATTTGAGCTCTTTCAACTATATAGGTTAGGGAAAAAAATGTGTCTCCTTTCATCCTAGATAAGCTAAAGGAAACTTGTAATGAGATTTGACTCTAGGAGATTATTCCTGAATTCCATTGAGAGCTCACAAACATGCCCTAAATAAGAAATAAAATCAGTACAAATTTCTCTTCTCCCCCCTACCAGCTTGTAGGGCTTTAGCTGCAATGAGTAGGTACCACTTCTGTCACCTATCCCTAATCAGCAGCCATTCTGACATCTGAACACTGCCTCCCTCAGGAGATCATGAAACAGAGGGCATGTAAAAGGACCAGTATTATCTTTTTTAAAAAAATATTTTATTTATTTTGTATGCATATGAACGTACTGTCTGCATGCAGGTCTGTGCACCCATGTCATGCAATGCTGCAGAGGTCAGAAGAGGGCGTTCGATTCACCTGGAACTGGAGTTAAAGACGGTTCTCAGCCTCCATGTGGGTGCTGGGGATCGAACCCGGGTCCTCTGCAAGAGTGGTCAGCACTCTTAACCGCGAGGCCATCTCTCCAGCCCCAGGACCAGTATTATCTTTTACCTCCTGGTGGCTTGAAATTACTGTCTAATATGGTAAAGCACACCCTGCCTGCTGGACACACCCTGCCTGCTGGATTACAGGAGCTACCATGCTATTTTTATTATTATTATTATCATCATTTTATTTATTTATTTACTTTTTTTTGAGACAGGGTCTACCTGCAGTCCCAGCTATCCTGGAACTAACTTTGTAGACCAGGCTGGCCTTGAACTCACAGAGATCTGCCTGCCTCTGCCTACTGAGTACTTTATTTTTATTTGATGTGCATGAGTGTATTGCCTGCATGTCATGCAATGCCCACAGAGGTCAGAAGATGGTGTCAGATCCCCTGACTGGAGTGATGGACAGTTGTTAGCCACCATGTGGGTTCTGGGAACTGAACCCAGGTCCTCTGCAAGAGCAGCCAGTGCTCTTATCCTCGGAGTCATCTCTCCAGCCCTCAGGAGCTACCATTCTTAAGTCTGGCAGACCTTAGAATACATTCCTGGGACAATGCCTCTGCAGTAGAAAAGTCAGGCTGCTTGCCCTCACTCCTGCACAGTCCTACGTCAACTCCGGAAAAATAGGAAAAGGGAACAGAAATAGAGGAAGACAGCTTTCTGACATAAAAGCAATCCCCCTTTAACTCTCATTACCTTGAAGCAGAGACTGATGGTGGAGGGCCAGCGCACAGGGTCCTTGAGAATGAGGCTGACTAGTTGAAAGATGCTTGTGGTGTAGAAGGGAGGGGTGCCTACAGCCAGCTCATACAGGATGCAGCCTACTGACCAGAGGTCTGCTGTGTGGTCATATGGTCGCTCCTCCACCAGCTCTGGAGACATATACAGTGGTGTGCCTTTGATAGATGTCAGCACCATGGTGTTGGTGCTCATAGCCCGGGCAAATCTACAGTAGATGATAGGATAGAAACGGAAAGGGAAGGGCTGGAGAGACGGCCCAGTGATTAAGAGTACTTACTCCTCTTGAAGAAGATCCAGGTTTAGTTCCCAGCCCCCACGAAGTGGCTAACAACCTTTCCTAACTCCAGTTCCCAGAGATGTGATGCCCTCTTATGGCCTCTGTGGGCACTGCACACATGGTGCACTTATATGCATGCAAGAAAAATACTCATAAATATAATTTTTAGTTTGTTTTTTTTGTTTTTAACATTTTATTATTATTATTATTATTTTAATTTTTATTTATTTTTTATGTGTATGAATGTATTGTCTGCATGCAGGTCTGCGCACCCGTGTCATGCAATGCCGCGGAGGTCAGAAGAGGGTGTCGGATTCCCCTGGAACTGGAGTTCTCCTGGAATTGGAGTTACAGATGGTTCTCGGCCGCCATGTGGGTGCTGGGGATCGAACCCGGGTCCTCTGCAAGAGCGGTCAGCACTCTTTTTTTTTATTTATTTTTTATGTGTATGAATGTATTGTCTGCATGCAGGTCTGCGCACCCGTGTCATGCAATGCCGCGGAGGTCAGAAGAGGGTGTCGGATTCCCCTGGAACTGGAGTTCTCCTGGAATTGGAGTTTCAGATGGTTCTCAGCCACCATGTGGGTGCTGGGGATCGAACCCAGGTCCTCTGTAAGAGCAGTTGGCACACTTAACCGCTAGGCCATCTCTCCAGCCCCAACATTTTATTATTTTTAAAAAATTTTATTGTATATTTTTGAGTGTTCTGCCTGTATGTATGTAAGTGCACCTGTGTCATGCACTGCCTGCAGAGACCAGAAGACAGCATTGGGTCCCCTGGAACTGGAGCTACAGATGGTGGTTAGCTGCCAAAAGTATGTGCTGGGAACTGAACCCAGGTCCTCTGAGAAGGCAATCAGTGCTCTTAACCACTTTGCCATCTCTCTAGCCCTATTTTTATTTTTAAAACTTTTTATTTATTTTTATTTCAGGTATGAGTGTATTGCCTGCATGTATGTAAGTGCGTCCATGTCATGCCATGCCTGCAGAGGTCAAAAGAGGGTGTCCTATTTCCCTGGAACTGGAGTTATGGATGGTTGTTAGCTCCCATATGGGTGCTGGAAATCCAATTTGGGTCCTGAAGAGCAGCCAGTACTCTTAACTGCTGAGCCATCTATCTAGCCCCATTTTTTTGTTTTTTGAGGGAGTATCTCCCTGTAGCCTCAGCTGGTCTTGCTATGTAGACCAGGATGGCCTCAAACTCACAGAGATCTGCCTGCCTCTGCAAACTGAGTGGTAGAATTAAAAAGTGTGTGCCACCATGCCTGGCTAAATAAAATATTTTTTTAAAAATGGAAAGGGAGAAGATCTTCTAAACCTAGTAACAACTAGAAAATTAAATCTGGGGGGCTGAAGAGATGGCCTAGCGGTTAAGAGCACCAACTGTTCTTGCAGAGGACCCGGGTTCGATCCTCAGCACCCACATGGCGGCTGAGAACCGTCTGTAACTCCAATTCCAGGAGAACTCCAGTTCCAGGGGAATCCGACGCCCTCTTCTGACCTCCGCAGCATTGCACAACAAGGGTGCACAAACCTATACACGGACAATACATTCATACACATAAATAAATAAATAAATAAATAAATAAATAAATAAATAAATAAAATTTAAAAAAAAGAAAATTAAATCTGGGGACAGAGGCCAATGAGATGGCTCAGTAGCAAAGACACCTTCCACCTTGCTTGAGGATGTGAGTTTGATCCCCACGTAGAAGGAGAGAATTGACACCTGCAAGTTGTCCTCTGACCTCCTACATGTGCTGTGGCATGTCTGTGCCCATATCCTCACAAATTAATGCAATAAAAATATAAAAAGGAAAATCAAATCTGGTCATTTACTACCTGTTAAGTGTATGAGATGCCCTGAATGAGAACAGACAGAACACCTTTGATTAGCTCCAAAGAGGCAGAGGCCCAATCTCCAGCTCAAGGCCCACTATGTCAGGTAGGTAGTCTAACACTCTCTCAAGAGCAGCAGCACAGATGGAAGCTCAAAACACCCTACCCGAAGTCACAAAGTTTGATGCCACCACCCTTGGCAAGAAGAATGTTCTGGGGCTTCATGTCTCGGTGTAGGATTCGGTGGGAATGTAGATAGTACAAGGCTGACACCAACTGGGCAGCAATGGCCTGAACCTAGGGGTCAGACAGGTAGGGAGAAGGAAGAAAAGGTCAAAGGAAGGAGCCAGCCAACAAGCCAAAGACTTCTAGTGCTGAGGCAAAATGGATTTTTCTTTTCCCTTTCTTCCAGAACCTCACATTGTACCTTCCCTGGTTTTCACTCATTATTCATTTATTCAAAGAAAATATATTGAATCTCACTTGCTAGATGACCATGAACAAATTGTTGTGTGCCTCTTAGCCTCATCATCTAAAAGGTGATGATAATATACCACCTACCAGATGGAATTATCATATGGAAACACGGGAATCAATGTCAGAATCTGGTCTGGTACAAAGGAAAGATTCTGTGCATATTAGCTGTTTTAAGTAAGGCAAAAATCCCTTTTCTCACTCAAGGCAGACAAAACAAATGAGATTACATTTTTGTTTGTTTGGACAGTCTTGTATTTTCCAGACTGGCTTCCAACTTGCTAAGTAGCTGAGGATGACCTTGAACTTTTGATATCCTATCCTCCTGCCTCTACCTCATCAGTGCTGGGATTACAAGGCTTCCAACTTGCTAAGTAGCTGAGGATGACCTTGAACTTTTGATATCCTATCCTCCTGCCTCTACCTCATCAGTGCTGGGATTACAAGGCTTCCAACTTGCTAAGTAGCTGAGGATGACCTTGAACTTTTGATATCCTATCCTCCTGCCTCTACCTCATCAGTGCTGGGATTACAAGCATGGGTCACCAAATTCTGTTTTATGTGGTAGCGAGGATCAAACCCAAGGCCTTTTGCATCCTAGGCAAGCACTCTACCAACTGAGCTGCATCCCCAGCCTAAGATGATTACTTACAAACAGTGATGAATGCAGAGGAGAAAGTTCCGTGACAGGATTTTGGGGGTGAAAGGGGGCTACTTGTTAAGAGCAGAGAAATCCTTAGAATGAATGTGGCTAGACACTAACCAAATGTCATTGCTCTTTCCTAATAGTGACTCTTTATCAACCACAACCCTTATTCTCTTATTGTCTTCTCTAGTACTACCATACTGGCCCTTGCTTCCTTAAATGTACTTAATAACAATGACCAATATCCACAACATTAGGAGTAGCTATTTAAACATCTCGATGTGTTAACTCATTAATCCTCACAATAGACTTAATAGGTAGATGTTACTAATATCTCCATTTTACCAATGAAGAAACTAAACACAAAGAGATTAATTTGTCCATGGGGACTCAGTGAGGGGCAGAGCCAAGATGTGTACTTAGATATTATGACGTCAGTGTTCTCATACCACACTGCCTCTGGATATATCTAGAATTTTTTTTTATCTTTTTGAGATAGGGTGTCCCTGTAGCCCCAGCTGGCCTGGAACTTGGTGTAGACCAGGCTGGCCTTGAACCCACAGAGATCTACCTGTCTCTCCCTCCCAGTGCTGGTCTTAAAGGTGTGCAACACCACACCCAGCTACACCTAGAATCTTGTACTCTTCTCAAGAATCCTCAAATATGTAGAGCTGGAGAGACTGCTCATCTATAGGACCGTTCCCAGCATCCACATGGCCTCTAACACAGTCCATAAGTCCAGTTCCAGAGGATACAACACCCTCTTCTGCCCTCTGTGGGCATTGCACAACATATTTGCACTTACATATATGCAGGCAAAACACTCATACACATAAAATACAAATAAATAAATAAATTATAACCCCCCCCAGACACAAAATGAACTCTTATCAGTAAAGTACTGTGCTGGATAGCTTTAGTGTCAACTTGACACACCTGGGTTGAGGGAGCCTCAACTGGGGAATTGGCTCCATTGGATTGGCCTGTGGCCACATCTGTGGAGTTGTCTTGATGGTCGAGCAATGTGGGAGGGCCCAACCCACAATGAGTAGTGCCACCCTGGGCAGGTTGTTGTGTACCCTATAAGAAGGCAGGCTGGGCATGAGCCAAGGGAGCAAGCCAGTGAACAGCATTCCTCCATGGCCTGTGCTTCAGCTACTGCCTCCAGGTTCCTGCCCTGAGTTCCTGCCTTGGGCTCCTTAAGTGATGAACTGTGACCCAGGAGATGTAAGCTAAATAAACCCTTTCCTCCCCAAGTTAGTGTCGGTCAGAGTATTTTGTCACAGCAATTGAAGACAAACTACAACAAGTACCCACTGCATAAGCATGAGGATCTGAGTTCAGATTCTCAGAACCCATATTAAAAGCCAGGCATAATGTCACACATCATAGTGCTAGTGTTCGTAGTAGGGGCAAGGGGTGGATTCTTGGAGCTTGCTGGTCTGCCATTTCAGCTAATCAATCACCTATAGGCTCTGTGAGTGATTCATTTGCAAAAAAGTAAGTTGGGGGGCTGGAGAGAGGGCTCAGCAGTTAAGAACACTGGCTGCTCTTTCAGAGGACTTGAATTGGATTCTCGATCACCCACATGGTAGCTAACAACTGTCCATAACTCCAATTCCACAGGAATCCTCTTCCTCTGCAGGCATGACACAAGTGCACTTACATACATGTAGGCAATATACTAATACATTAAAATAAATTAAAAATAATAAATTTTTTTTAAGTTGGTTAAGAAATTCAGGAAGACAATACCAATCTCTGGCCTCTACACACATGCACATGTACCTACACACATATGTGCACACATACACAGACATGCACTCACACATATACTACCCCCTACACACACTCAAATGAATTCTTGAAGCCCTCAGTTTGCCCTACTAGTTCTTCACCTGGAGAGAGATCAGGGGTGTGGGAACGGTTAAGCAAGGAAGCATACCTGGTCTTCAGGAAGTTTCCCATCATCTTCCAGAATTTGAAAGAGCTCTCCCTCAGCATAGTCTGTCACCACCACTACCTACAGGGAGAAAGCAATGGTACTGACTTTGTGGTTGGGAAATGCCTGGGGCCCCTGAGCTTCAGTACAGGTAACCCAATACCATCAAACACACACCTCTTTGTCAGTCTCAAAGCTGTCAAGCATATGCACAATGTTGGGATGCCACAGACCCCGCATGATTTCAATTTCTCGTTGCAAATTCCTCAGCTCTTTCTCTGAGCGCCCCAGTTTTGGGATGAACTTCAGGGCCACCACCTGTCAGTGGTAAAGTGAAGAGTTAAGGCCTAACCACACCATTGAACAGTGTGAGGATTCCAATCTTTACCTCACAGCTCAACTCAAGACTTTATAGTGCTTGATTAACTCTTATGCTAACCTCTCACCTCTACTTTCCCACGCAGTACTTTGGACTTGTTCTGGCTTTGCCCATTTCTCACTGAGAGGAAAAAGCCACTGCCAAACAGATCCCTTTGATAGGTTCTGGGAAAGATTTTCTGACCAAACCAAAGGTTTCAAGATTTAGAGAAAAGAGAAGGAAAATGAAGAGGGAAGAATAGATTTCAAATGGCTTATCTTTTCTTATGTAGTATGATGGATGCTGATGATTTTTGTTGTTCAGTAGGTGTTCAACATTAAGCTGATTTAGTGTGCAAACATTTATTTATTTATTTATTTATTTATTTATTTATTTATTTTTTGCAAACATTTAATCCTCAGACCCATCAACCATCCCTCATTCTACAGTTAGGGAAACTGAGACATGGGATCTTAAATAGTTTGTCTTCAGTTCTAAGGCTGGAAAGTAGTGCAAGTGGAATCTGAATCCAGGTAGTCAAATTTCAGAGCTCATACACTCTAAGAAGTATGCTGGAGTCAGGGACTAGGAATACCCGCTGGTCTAAAATGCGGACCCTTTCGGTCCTCAGTTTCTACTGTAGTGGGCACCAAATCTCATTCAAAAGACAATCTTCTTCATCACCTGAGCACTGTATTTTTTTCGGCCCTTATACACTCTCCCAAAGGAGCCTTCTCCAATCATCTCCAAAACGTGGTACTTTTCCATGGCAAAGGTTTCAGTGTCCCTCAGAAGAAGACGGTAGGCGGTGGTGAAGACCTGTAGATCCAGGGACAGTTCCACACATCTAGGAAGCCTGGCTTGGAGAAAGATAAACCTTAGCACCCTTGCCTCTTCCTCTTTTTCACACAATCACACCTCAAAATCATGGCAGGGTGAAGTGGATGGAAAGATGCTAACTCGGGCATTGATCTCCGTGGAGTCCCCACCCACGCCCGATGCCTAAAGTACGCCGGGTCTCCATTCCCTCTGCATCAGCAATGTGGATTTGGCCAGCCTCTTCTAGTGTCCCCCAAGTTCCTGCACCCCCAGCATCGCTGCCCAGACTTTGGCTGGCCAGGGTCCTCTCAACTCCCACCCCGGGAGCTCCACGCTCCCCAGGCAGTGGGCTGCCCGCCCAGGCCTCCAGCCCGGACCCTTCCTGCTGCCTGCATCACTTTTCTCCTCTGCTGTTGCTATTCTCGTTCTCTCCCATTCTTACCAGTTTTACTCCCTAGAACCGGTCAGAAGTTTAGAGGACAAAGCTCTCATAGGAGTGGGCCAGACGCGAACTGCCCATTGGCATTTTCTAAGGCACTTCTGTCGCTGAGCTACCAGGCCTCACGCAGGACCCAGAGTCCTAGGTTGCCTAGAAACGGCGCTAGCTTCTCCAGTTCTCGCCACGCCCTAGTTTTCCGCCTCTGACTTCCCAAAAGGTGTTTCCGGTTCCGGCTCTGAGCCGGAGGAGATATGGCGGCGTCTGCGTCGGCAGCTGCCGGGGAGGAGGACTGGTAACTTTGGGTCATGGGTTTTGGCCGGCCGCCTGGATCTGGTGCCGGGAAATTGCAGCATCCCTAGACCCTCCGAACAGCGAGCGTGTCGGGTGGGGCGAGGGATGAGGGGTGGCGGGGACCCTGACATCCCTTCCTAGGCGAGCTTCTGGCACGGAGGGTGGAGGGACGCTACTAGGAGGGGATTGGGTCTGCGCCTGCCTGGCCAGTCGGGGCCACGCCTCGTCGGCTCGATGGCTCTGTCCTCCTGCCTTACCCCTCACTTCTCCTTGCTGTGTTTCTCTGGGGACTGGGGGATGCTTGCTCATCACACCTTCCACCTCTCGCAATCGATGCCTCCAGTTCGCGTCCCTTTTGCCCCTTGGATCAGCCCATTTTCACCTAAGCTTTCCTAGATCTTCCCTTTCCCCGACAGCATTAAGAACTATTGTCAGAACTGCCTTAGGCCTCACACAAAGCCCTCCTAGTCCCCTCAAGCATTCTTAACAAGAGACCAGAGCCTTGAAAGACTTTGGGATTTGAACGTAGGATAAAGGGGTGCTCACTTCACATTTTATTAGCTGGGTGATGCTGACCAGACCACCTAGCTTCTGTGAGTCAGTATCAGCTGTAAAAAAGTGGGTGTGGCTTTACCTAATAGAGAAGTCCGAGATCACGGTGGATTTGTAGCATACACAAGCCTACTTTTCATTCCTCACTGAAGTATAGGACAAAGAGAGTAGATTAACCTGAAAGAGGAGGTCTGTTTGACTTGAGGGCTTAATACTAGGACACCACTATCCCCATACACAAACCATTCTGTCACCAGCTTGTCACTATCCCAGTCTGTATCTCACATCCAAGACTCAAGTCATAGCTAAGGTGGGCAGAGTATTGAAGGACCTCTTGACTAACACTATGCCTCGGTGTTCAGAGAGTCTAGGCAGTGGACTGATGTTTTCACTGTTAGGAGGAACTTCTAAGATTATATGAAGGGACTGGAGTAGTGAGAGAGTAGCAGTGATTTTATCAGTCTGGATCAACTACAAGTTCTTATTTGTGAGATGAAAAGCTTCATATTTTAAGGTTTCTGCCTAAAGCCTAAAAGGAATGATGATAACAAAAGAACCACTGATAAGGTCATGCTAGGGCATGTTCTTCATAGAGAGGAAACCAAGAAAGCAAAAGTTGCATCTTCCCATATATCACATGGATAGGGCTGTGGACTCAGTCGCTCATCTTCAGTGTCATTACAGTTGGTGTTTTTGTGTTTAAATGTGTGCCTTCTGATTTATATCAGGACCATGGATCCTATCCTGGACAGGCTGATCTGGGTCAACTTAGACATCCAGGGTCATGAACACACCCAGAGGACCCCATTTCCTTTTTTTTTTTTTTTTTTGTATGTGTATGAATGTATTGTTTGCATGCAGGTCTGTGCACCCGTGTCGTGCAATGCCGCGGAGGTCAGAAGAGGGTCTCAGATTCCCCTGGAACTGGAGTTCTCCTGGAATTGGAGTTACAGACGGTTCTTAGCCGCCATGTGGGTGCTGGGGATCGAACCAGGGTCCTCTGCAAGAGCGTCGGTGCTCTTAACCGCTAGGCTATCTCTCCAGCCGGACCCCATTTCCTTTTAAATGACAAGTTTATGGGCTGGGGAGATGGCCTAGCGGTTGAGAGGGATGACTGCTCTTGCAGAGGACCAGGTTCGATCCCCAGCACCCACATGGTGGCTGAGAACCGTCTCTAGCTCCAGTTCCAGGGGAATCCGACGCCCTCTTCTGACCTCCACGGTGTTGCAAGACACGGGTGCACAGACCTACATGCAGACAGTACATTCATACACATAAAAAAAAATAAAATTTAAAAAAGAAGGTTGACAAGGTTATATACAAATGGGGAGGGGATAACTTAGACCAGCTACTATGGCTTAGACACTATTAGGTACTTTATATAAATAAATCTATTTTAATTTTTGCAATAACCCTAGTGAGTATGTTGTATTAACTATATGTGATAAACTAACTCAGTGACTGTCCAGACCACATAGCTGGTAAGTAGTTTCTGTTTATTATTAACTTAAAGGCCTATGGATCTTTTATTGCAGTACAGCCTTTATACTATCTAGACTTTCATATTGGTGTGTCCTTTGAGTTGGTGATGTTGACAGTGTATATTGGCAGTAGCCAGGGTCCTGGGGAAGGTAAACATAGTTTTGATAATCTTAGTAATGAATGGATGGCATGTATTTAGGTCAAAGAGATGGCGCTAAAGGATAATCAGCTATAAAATGAAAACTGAATAACTTCAAGTCAGATGTGGCCCTGATCTGTTCTGCCTATGTTAAGCCTTGCTTGATCATTTGAAAGACTAATTTAGCAGGTTGCCCTCTTTTTTTTTTTTTTTTTTTAATTCAGCTTTCATCAGCCTTAGCAGATTTCCTCAGGGAAAGCTATAATGGTGACTCAGTCTCCCCCTCTAGGGTCCTTCCCTCTGAAGTTGAAGTATTAGAGTCCATCTATCTGGATGAACTACAGGTGATGAAAGGAAATGGCAGGTATGTATTTAACTAGGGGTGGGCAGGAGACTCAGTAATGAGATGATTCTGTGCAGAATCTGGTCTTAGGATACTGTGAGCTTTGACTCAGAGATAACTGTCTGTCGTATAAACAAAAGCTATTCATTTAATCCTTGCCCCCCCCAAAGAAGAGTCCAATGTGTATTCCTCTTGCTGCTTTACTATCTCACCCCCTCCTCCCTAGCTTTCAAGCCCCTGCCCAGTCACATCCTGGGTCTCCACTTCATCCACCTGCAGATCTTCACCATGGGAGATCTTTATCACTCTGCACCCCGCCACTGCAGAGGACCAAGATTCGCAGTTCGTCTGCCTTACTCTGGTGCTTCAGGTCCCAGTGCAGGTGAGGCTCTTGCTTTACAGGAAGAGTCCCTGGGTTGGGTCACTTTGATGACAATTTGCTGCTTTCTTGCACTAGTATCCCCATGAGGTGCCACAGATCTCTATCCGTAACCCTCGAGGACTTTCAGATGAGCAGATCCACAAGTAAGTTAGGCTAGTTAGAGAAGTGGAAACTCAGAATTCAGCTCTGCCTGCTGAGGGAAGGCATTTGGCTTAATTAATACTGACTTTCACTCTTCTCCAGGATCTCACAGGCACTGAATCATGTGGCCAAGGAGGGGCTAGGCACAGCCATGCTCTATGAACTCATTGAGGTAAGATGTGCTGGCTTCAGAAAATGTCCTTCCTTTCAAGCCAGAACAGTCTTTTTTCTCAAGTGAATCTTAAAATATGTCTGTAGTCATTTCATTCAATCTTTGTTTAGGTAAGACTGCAATTAATTTATAAATATTAGCCCAACATTTCAAAACATGTATCTCCCAAAAAGTAGTTCAGTAGCTTCCTCAACTTGCCTCTTCCAGCATCTTGATAAAAAAATGCTTTTCTAGCTGAGCATGGTGGTGCATGCCTTTAATCCTAGCACTTGGGAAGCAGAGGCAGGCAGATCTTTGTGAGTTCAAGGGCAGCCTGGTCTACAATGTGAGTTCCAGGACAGCTGGGGCTACAGGGAGACCCTGTCTCAAAAAGACCAAAAAAAAAAGGTGCTTTTCTTCTTTTATGTTGTTGTAGCTGTGTTCTTTGTTTTGTTTTATTGTGTGTTTTGAGACAGTCTTGCTTATTGCAGCCCAGGCTGACGAGCTCACAGCCACCTTCCTGCCTTAGCCTCACTGCTGGAAGTAGGTGTCTGCTGCCACACCTAGCAAATTTTCATCTTCAACTTGCATTTTTACTTCAGTTTTAGTACTTTTTCTTCTTTATTTTTTTAATCCTGTACTAAGGTTAAACTTCAGGTTTTCCACATACTAGACAAGGGTTCTTCCACTGAGCTATATCCCCAACATCTTAATTTTTTTTATTTTGAAAATGGGTCTCACTAAATGGACAAGGCAGGCCTTGAACTTGCAACTCTCCTGCTTCTTCCTCCCAAGTAGTTGGCATTACAGGCCTGTGCCACCAGGACTGGCTTTTGGCAGTTCTTCTTTTCTTGGAGCTGGTAACTGGAAGTGGAAAATGACAGGAATCTTGTGTGAGGTTGGGGTTATGGGATCTTAGCCATAGATGAACATTTGAAGGCCAGCTTGCCATTGGAGCTGACTAAAAAAAGCTAAGGTTCTTTATCTCAAAGAGTTTATACTGAGGCCAAGAATAGTGGCGCTCATTTGTGATTCTAGGACTTGGGAGGTGGAGACAGGAGAATCATAAATCCAAGGTCATCATCAGCAAGTTCAAGGACAGCCTGGAGTATATCAGACCCTGTCTCAAAAACTGAAAAGTTTGTGTGTGTTTATTTTTATTTTTATGTGTATGAATGTATTGCCTACATGTATGTAAGTACATCCCTGTTGTGCAGTGCCTGAGGAGATCAGAAAAGGGTGTTGGATACCCTGGAACTGGAGTTACAGACTGTTAGCTACCATGTGGGTGCTGGAAACTGAACCTAGGGCCTCTGCAAGAGCAACCAGTGCTCTTAACCACTGAGCCATCTCTCCAACCCCAAGTTTGTATTCTTGTTAAGTAAACAACTCATATGAGGGGATGCATAGAGTAAATTGTTAAAATACAGACAACTTTTGGTTTTGTTTGAGATTCAAAACACAAGAGGTCAATCTTGTTTTTCTCTGCATAGGACTTTTTTAAGAAAAATGTTTCAAGCCGGGCGTGGTGGCGCACGCCTTTAATCCTAGCACTTGGGAGGCAGAGGCAGGCGGATCTTTGTGAGTTCAAGGCCAGCCTGGTCTACAGAGTGAGTTCCAGGACAGCTGGGGCTACAGGGAGACCCTGTCTCGAAAAAAGACCAAAAAAAAAAAAAAAAAAGAAACCAACGAAAAAATTTCGAGTACAGTGAAAGTTGTTGGCCTAGGCGTTAGTGTGTTAGTACGTACGTGGTTAGTGTGAGTTTGTGGCCTAGAGTACAGTGAGTTGCCCAGATACACGTGATGTTCTGGTGTCCTAGAGTAGTAGATTTCCAGGTACGTGGAAAGTTGTGTGGCCTAGAGTAGATGGCCCGAGTTGAAGTGTTGTGGCCTAGAGTACAGTGAAAGTGTGTGGCCTACGAGTTAGTAAGAGTGTGTGGTCCTAGAGTAGGAAACGTGTGTGGCCTTAGAGTTAGTAAGAGCTGGTTTGTGGCCTAGAGTTAGTAAGAGTGTTGTGGCCTAGATAGAAGTGTTAGGTAAGAGAGTAAGAGTGTGTGGCCTAGAGTTAGTAAGAGTGTGTGGCCTAGAGTTAGTAAGAGTGTGTGGCCTAGAGTTAGTAAGAGTGTGTGGCCTAGAGTTAGTGAAAGTGTGTGGCCTAGAGTTAGTAAGAGTGTGTGGCCTGGAGTTAGTGAAAGTGTGTGGCCTAGAGTTAGTGAAAGTGTGTGGCCTAGAGTTAGTAAGAGTGTGTGGCCTAGAGTACAGTGAAAGTGTGTGGCTCTAGAATTAGTGAAAGTGTGTGGCCTAGAGTCAGTGAAAGTGTGTGGCCTAGAGTAGTAGTGTGTGCTAGATTAGTGGTGGTCATTTAGAGGTTAGTTATGTGTCATTAGAGTGTATGATCATTTAGTAGTAGTGCAAGCTACTGCAGCACTCTAGGTCAGACTCCAGTGCAGCTTTGGCTGCTGGAATTCCAGAGTATTAGCTATGCTAATGCATATTTCATAGATCACTAACTTGATGCCTTTTGATTTCTGACCATTTGGGTTGGCCTATGTCTTGTCTTTCATTTTGGAAGCCAGCCCCAAAACAAACTCAGTGCCCCATGGGAGAGTTATACTTAAGGACTGTTAAGGCCTCCTAGGCCCAGCATGGGGACATATACCAATAGTCCTAGCCACTTTGGAAAGATGAAGATAAGGATCAGTTCGAGCCCTTAGGAGTGTGGGACTAGCCTGGACCAACCAAACGCCCAAACATACTCGCCTAAAATAGAAAGGGATTCCAGGCATGTGGCTCACACCTTTATACCCAGCCCGGGGAGGCAGTCAGGGGGGCAGATACTCTTGTAGTTCAGAGGCCAAACCTGGTCCTTACACCAGCAGTCTCTAGACAGCTGGGATGCTACAGGGGACCTGTCTCAAAAATACCAGCAAACACAGGGCGCTGGAGAGATGGCCCTAGCGGTTAAGAGTGCACACCAACTCTTACAAGAGGACCCGGTTTGATCCCCATGACACCCACATGGCGGCCGAGAACCGTCGAAACGCCATATTCCCGGAGAACTCCAGTTCCAGGGTAATCCGACACCCTCTTCTGACCCTCGCGTGATTGCACGAACATGGTTGCAAGCCTTGACATGCAGGAGCAGTACATTCATACCATACAGAACATAAATAAAACATCTTAAAAATAATTAAAAAAAAAAATACCCAAAAACAAACAAGAAACAGAAACAAAAGGCCTCACCAGAAAAGAAATGAAGTGGTTTTGTTTGCCTCTTTTGTCTTTTGAGACAAGAATTTCCACCTATGTACCCCCTAGATCTGACATCTCAAACTCACAAAAAGCAGTCTCTTTCCCCAGCTTCCCTGAAGTGCTGAGATTGAAGCTTCTATGTCTTAGTGAAGATAAGTTTTGTTTTTTGTTTGGTTTTTTTTTTTTTTTTTTTGGTCTTTTCGAGACAGGGTCTCCCTGTAGCCCCAGCTGTCGTGGAACTCACTCTGTAGACCAGGCTGGCCTTGAACTCACAAAGATCCACCTGCCTCTGTCTCCCGAGTGCTAGGACTAAAGGCGTGCGCCACCATGCCCGGCAGTGAAGATAAGTTGTAATCAAATATTTTTTTCTCTCCAAGGTACAAGATGAATTAAAAGTGACTTGGTGAAAAATAATTGACTTGGAAGGTTAAATTTGGGAGGGAAGGATGGGAATGTCGAGGATTGCTTGCAAATAGAACATTGTGATAGGAATGAATAAGCAGAAGGTAATAAGCTGCCTTGGTGGGCACCGTGTCCAGCTAGTTCACTCCTGGAGGAAGGCACACAGGCTGTGCTCACAGTCCCTGCCTCCGTGTTTGAGCAGCATCTTTTCTCCTCTCAGAAAGGAAAGGAAATTCTCACAGACAACAACATCCCCCACGGCCAATGTGTCATCTGCCTCTATGGTTTCCAGGTGGGTTTTTCATTTGGGACCTGGGGTGTGCTTGGCAGACAGATGAGGGCTAGTGAGTGCGCACTGCTCCAGGACTCTACATCTGTCCCCTACAGGAGAAGGAGGCCTTTACCAAGACGCCCTGTTACCACTACTTCCACTGCCACTGCCTTGCGAGGTACATCCAGCACATGGAGCAAGAGCTGAAGACACAAGGACAGGAAGTGGCGCGACAGCATGCTGTTCCCAAACAGGTAGCCATCACCAGCCCTGCACTCTTACTGACACCCTTAGACTTTCACATCTATTTCCAGCCGTCCACTCCAGGAGGCTTTTCTTCTTTTTAGTTAGAGTTACTTTTGAGGTTAATTAGATCTCCCCCTTGTCCAGAAAGAAAAGATTTCTTATGTATACTGACATTACATGCAGCTTCAGGATGCCCCCACCCTCTTCTTCGGCAGGCCCTTCGTCCTCTGTCCCACCTCATTGCTGAGTATCTAATGTCTCTGCCCGTCAGTCCCAACAGCTGACAGGTCAGGACGTGATTTCTCCTCTTGTTCTAGAAGGCAGTCGGTGTGCAGTGTCCTGTGTGCAGGGAGCCCCTTGTGTACGATCTTGCCTCGCTGAAAGCAGCCCCTGAACCCCAACAACCTATGGTAAGGGACTTCCTTCGGTCTGAGCTAGGAACGGTGGCATTCTCTAAGGAGAAAGAAATGGTGTCTTATTTACTGAGTTCTCTGGAGTTGAGTTTGACTTATTTAGGATTACTCTGCAAAACCACAGCTCCAACCAGGAGCCTAAAGCCTCAGGAACTGAACTGTGAGAGACAAAACCAAGAACTCATTTTGGGAATGTGGCTGAATTGGTGGTATGTTTGCCTAGCATGCTGGCTTGATTGCCAGCACTGCATTAAAAAAAAAAAGTGTTGAGAGATGGCTCAGAGGTTAAGAGCACTGGCTGCTCTTGCAGAGGACCTAGGCTTGATCCACATGGCAGCTAAAAACTCTAGTTCCAGGGGATCTGATGCCCTCCTTTGACCTCCATGAGCACTGTATGACACGGGTGCATTTACATACATGCAGGCAATATGCTCATATACATAAATTAATTACAAAATATTAAAAATAAGCCGAGTGTAGTGGTGCACACCTTTAATTCTAGCACTTGGGAGGCAGAGGCAGGTAGATCTCCATGAATTCAAGGCCAACCTGGTCTACATAGCAAGTTCCAAGCCAATTGGGGCTATAGGGAGACCCTATCTCAAAAAGACTAAAACAAACAAAACTGGTGTCGTGGTGGACTGCGGTAAAAGTCACAAATTCCCGTGGTTATAAGTGCTAGATGTCCAGAAAGCTGCTGGTCCTCTGGCCAACTGTAAGGTTCATGACCCCAAAGCCAGATCTGTGTCTGGGCTGCTGGCCCCATGACGACACACCCATGAAGCTGATGGCCTTGTGAGCAAACCTGCAGCTGGGAAGTTGGTAACTCCACAGCCACACTTGGCCAGGAAACTGTTGGTTTCTGTAGCCCCCCACTTGTGGAGGAACCTGTAGCCAGAAGCTGTTGGCCTTCATGACCACCCAACCAATCAGAGAACCAGCCCCATGACTGCACAAGGTAGAAAGCTAGCTGAAAGATTAATAGTTCCATGATCGATCTCGCAATAATAGCTCAGAGATCTTGGTAACAAAGTTTGTAGGAATTCCTATTTATTCATTCTGGGCAAGCAGCTGCCCCATGTTGCATGACATCACCTCCCAGTAGCCAGTGTCAGATCTACGTCATTGCATTGCCCCACCTCGAGGGGCAGGGTGGACCTAGAAAGGGACATACAGGAGATACAGGTCAGCTTATGGCTCCAGATGTGTGCAAGCTTGCACATGCACAATGCAGCCTGAATCTAGGACTGCCGGCCCACAGTGGACACATGTAATTCCAACACTTGGGAAGTGGAGAAAGAAGGATGAGATGTCAGGGTCATGCTTGGGCACATGGTGAGCTCAAAGCCAACCTGGACTATATGAAACCCTGTCTAAAAAACTTAACACACCAAACCAACAAACAAAATACCCAAGAATCTTGTGTGGCTCTCCTGGGATAATCCTAGAACAGGTCTTCTGTCTTTTCATGTTTTTTCTCTCTGCCATGCTGCTGCTTTTCCTCCAAGGAGCTGTACCAACCCAGTGCAGAGAGCCTGCGCCAGCAGGAGGAGCTCAGACGGCTCTATCGGAGGCAGCAGGAGAGAGGCGGCATCATTGACCTCGAGGCCGAGCGGAAGCGGTACTTCATCAGCCTCCAGCAGGTGTGGAAAGGGTTTCCTTGGCCTTCAATGCCTCCAGCCTTCCTTTTTTTTTTTTCTTTTTTCATAAATTTATTTTTATTTTTTTTTAACAAATCTAGACCTGTGCCCCCCCATTCGCCCACCCCACCAAAGCTCATGCATTCTGCCAAATACGCTTTTCATCTCTTTCTCAGTCTTTCTTAATATTCTCCGTGAGGAAGTTGACTGTTTTGAGCAGAAGCTCACTGTTTCAGTCAGTTCTTTGATGCAGTCCTTTCTGTTGTTGTTGTTGTTGTTGTTTCCAATATGCATCACTCCCAGCTGCTTTGGACAAAAGCTCAAGGGGCCGTGCACAAGAAATACTTACAACTAGGTAATTGGCACTAGCATCCACAGATGAGAGATACCATTCGTTGTTTGTTTTTCTGGGACTGTATTCACTCAGCATGATGTCCTCTAGCTCCAGCCATTTTCCTGCAAAGCTCATGATGTCATCTTTCTTTACTGCTGCATAGAACTCCATTGTGTAGATGTACCACATTTTCTCTATCAGTTGAGGGGCATTTGGGTTGGTTCCAGCTCCTTGCTATTGTGAAGAGAGCTGAAATAAACATGGCCGTGCATGTATCTCTGTGGTGGGGTGAGTCTTGAGGATACATGCCCAGGAGTGGTATGGCTGGGTCGGGTGGTAAGTTCATTCCAAGTCTTCCAAGGGTTCTCCACACTGCTTTCCATAGTGGCTGTACGAGTTTACATTCCCACCAGCAGTGGATGAGTGTTCCCCTTTCCCCACAACCTCTCCAGCACTTGGTATCATTTGTTTTCTTGATCCTAGCCAGTCTTATTGGAGTAAGATGATATCTTAAAGTGGTTTTGATTTGCATTTCCTTAATGATTAGTGATGTTGAACAGTTCTTAAGGTGTTTTTCAGACATCTCTAATTCCTCACTTATGAAGTCTCTGTTCAGTTCTTTGCTCCATCTAGAGTGGGTCATTTGTTTTCTTTTTTCTTTGCTTTTTGAGTAGTTTATATATTCTGGAAATCAATACTTTGTCAGATGTATCTGCGGTAAAGGTTTCCTCCCACTCTGTGGGATTTCTCTTCACTTCCTTGATTGTTTCTTTTGATGTACAGAAGCTTTTGAGTTTAATGAGGTCCCATTTGTCAATTGTCGATCTTAATTCTTGCGCAGCTGCTGTCTGATTTAGGAAGTCTTTTCCTATGCCTATGTCTTGTAGTCTGCTGCCCACTTTTTCTTCTATCGCCTTCAGAGTTTGGGGTTTCACATTGAGGTCTTTGATCCATCTGGAGTTGACTTTTGTGACAGGGCGAGAGGTAAGGCTTTAATTTCATTCTTCTACAGGTGATGATCCAGTTTTGCCAACACCACTTGCTGAAGATGCTGTCTTTTCTCCATTTTGTCTTCTTGGCCCCCTTGTCAAATATAAGATGGCTGAAATTGTATGTGCTCAGATTTGGATCTTCGGTTTTGTTCCATTGGTCAACAGGTCTGTTTTTGTGCCAGTACCAGGCTGTTTTTATGACTATAGCCCTGTAGTATAGTTTGAAGTCTGGTATAGAGATCCCTCCTGTGTAGCTCTTTTCGCTCAGGGTTGTTTTGGCTATTCGGGGTCTTTTGTTTTTCCAAATGAATTTAAGGACTTTTGTTTCCAAGCCTGTGAAGAAACTCTTGGGGATTTTGATTGGCATTGCGTTAAATCTATAGAAGAGTTTCGGTAGAATGGACATTTTTACAATGTTAATTTTCCCAATCCATGAGCATGGGAGGTTTTTCCATCTTCCGATGTCTTCTTCAATTTCTTTCTTTAAAGGTTTAAAATTTTTGTTGTAGAGATCCTTGGTGTCTTTGGTTAGGTTTGTTCCTAGGTATTTTATTGTTTTTGAGGCTATTGTGAGTGGGAAGGTCTCTTTGAATTCTTTCTCCAGTTGCTTGTTGTTGGTGTAAAGAAAGGTCATTGATTTTTTTTTAAGGTTAATTTTGTATCCTGCCACTTTGCTGAAGCTGTTAATCATTTCTAGGAGTTTTCTGGTGGAGTTTTTAGCATCCCTTAAGTAAACAATCATATCATCAGCAAATAGGGATAGCTTGACTTCTTTTCCGATTAATACTCCTTTAATTTCCTTTTCTTGTCTTATTGTTCTAGCAAGTGTTTCAAGCACTATATTGAAGAGGAGTGGTGACGGGGCAGCCTTGCCGAGTTCCTACCTTTAAAGGGAATGTTTCTGTCATTTCCCCGTTTAGGATGCTATTGGCTGTGGGTTTCCTGTATATCAGCCTTCCTATAAATGCCATGGCCCTAGGGTGCACTTCTGCCTGGGAAATTACAGAGTGGAGAAGGATCTCTCTTGATGCGTTTCCTCTTTTCTCTCCAGCCTCCTGCCCCTCTGGAACCTGAATCAGTTGTAGATGTCTCCAGAGGACACCAGCCACCCAAAGCCCTTGCTGCAGAACAATCCACTTCACCAGCTGCCCAATCAACTTTGCCAACTCCTCTACCTGTGGCCACCCAGTATGTGTATGAAAAGATTCCAAGAGCTGGGCCAAATCAGCAGAGGTTGGGTGAGACCCAGAAATCCATGCTAGATCCTCCACGGCCTGGCCGGGGCTCCTGGCGACAGACTGATCAGAGGCACCTAAAAAGAGGGGAGTACTATGCCCCTAAAGGTGCCAGTGACACCCAAGAACTGCCGCCTCCTGGGAAGCCTCTCAAGGAGCCTGTGGACTTAAAGACAGAACCCCATAACCAAGGGCTTGAAGGTCTTCCCCAAGAGAAGGGGCCTGGTGGCTGGCAGGGCCCCCCATCCCGTAGGACTCGGGACTGTGCTCGGTGGGAACGCTCCAAAGGTCGTACACCAGGTTCTTCCTACCCCCACCTACCTCGGGGCCAGGGAACATACAGGTCTGGTACTCGCAGGGAAACCCTGGGCCTGGAATCTGAGGAAGGTTCCTAGCAGTACTGTGGGGGGACAGGGAATTGGAGTTGGGAGGGAGGCAATAAAGAGATTTACCCTTGTTTGGCTTCCTTTGCTCAATAGCACCTAGCTTGGGAGGTATGGCTCTTCCTAAATTACTACATGATTTGGGCATGGCAAGGGGCCCCCACCTTTGTGTTAAGTCTGTTCTCCAAAGACATCAGGATAGAAAAAGTCTGCCTTCTGCTAGGGTGGGCGATCAGTTTTCAGGGGGCTGACATTTGGGCAGAATCATAGGAAGCATCATAACATAACTCACTGTAAGTCCCCGCATTTATATCCGTGCTTCGTTTGGTTAGTTTCCTGCTTTGAGACTAGGTCTTATCTCGCCTAGGCCAATCTCAAACTCTATGTAACTGAGAATGACCTTGAACTCCTGATCTTCCTGCCTCTAGCTCTTGAGTGCTATGCAGTCCTGGGGATTGAACCCCAGGCTTTGTGCATACTACGCAAGCACTCTACCACCTGAGCTATATCCCCAGCCCTTTAGTTTTTTTAGGGAAAAAGGAGAGGCTATCACTATATAGTGCAGGCTGGCCTTGAACTTGTGGCAGTCTTCCTGCCATAGGTGTGTGCCACCATACCTGGCTATATGCATGTTTCTTGGTGGCCTTAAGTGAAGGCATATATTTTCCCATTTACTCTTGGTTTCCTCTTTCCCTACCTTGGGCCACGGCCCCATCATTCCTATATATCTTGTAGGCACCCATGTTACAGTTCCTCTTTTATACTCAAGTACCAATCCAGTAAGGAAGGAAGGAAGGTCAGAGACCAGAGAAGTGTGGCAGGTGTTTATGGATTTCTTGAGAGCAGAGTGTGACCTGCTGGATCACCTCAGCAATTCAACATTGTGAATGGCCCCTACAGGGTCATTTTTATACAGCATGAGGTAGCCCTGCACCTGGGCAGGACTGATCTGGGATGTAGCTTGAAGGACATGTTCTGCAAAGGACTCGGCCAAGGAAGGTGCTTGTTCTGGATAGAACTTCTTGAACATCTGGGTCAGCTGCCAGTGTGAGCAGTAGCCTATGTATTCCTTCAGATCTACTCGCCCAGGACGTATCAGGGCAGGATCCAGCCTAAGAGGAGAAACAACAGCAGCCCTGCTAGTACACAAAAGAAATGATCTCAACTTCCTCATTCCCCCAAGGCATGTGAGAAGTGGAGTTTTGCTCCTTACCTGTCAATGTGGTTGGTGGTCATGAATACAATGCGTGCCTCAGTGGAAGCCACACCATCCAAGGCATTGAGCAGTCCACTAAAGGTGAGACGCCCAAGCCCTTGGTACTTTACAGGGTCTAGAGAACAAGAACATGGACGGTCGGTCATGTCCTTCTTAGGCTGTCTTGCCCCATTCCCCACACAGCTCCCTACTCATCAGTGCCTCTTAACCTAGGCATCCTCCATCAGCCCTCTGGAAATTTCTGCTTTCTACCTCTCTCCTTCCATTTACTTCTGTACCTCACTACCTTAAGAACCACTTCCCTGGGCCTGGGAAGTGGCTCAGCAGGTGAAAGTGCTACCAGTGCAAGCCTACAGACCCAAGTTTGATCCTCAGGAAAAAAAAAAGCCTGATGCAATGGTACATATCCATAATCAGAGAATTCATTTAGCAAGATGGAGGCAGAGACAGAATCAATCGTCTAGAAGCCTGAAATACACAGTGTGGCAGAATCAAGAGAGAGCCTGCCTCAACAAGGTGGAAGTCAAGAACTGACTCCCAAAATTTGTTCTCTAACACCTTGTATGCCTATGTGCATGAACACTCATTTTTAAAAAAAGATTCTCCAGCACCCTTACTTACTCTCCATGGCCAAGTCTCGACTGAGAAAAGCAGCATCCACATCTTCCAGGAGCACCAGGCTCTGCTGTGGGGCTATACTCAGCAGATGGTTGAGCCTGTCATCTGAGAGGCTGGAGTCTGTGAGGCTCAGCAGGCAGATGCTGTGCTCCAGCTCCCCTGCCAGGGCTGTGCTGCAGACAAGTAACATGGCAGGAGGTGGTAGGTAACTTGGGAAGAGACTCTTTGAGGGTCCTGGGAGGTGTCTTGGAGGTCCAAGTTTCTTACCACCTACCTGATGTTCTGCATATCTTCTGTTTACCCCGATTCCTGGTCCCCAGATTCACTTCTCTTTTCCAACCCCATCATCCCAGTTTTTCTAAAAAAGCTGTTTTACAGAGTTAAGAGGGAATTTTGACTACTCACATAAAACTGCTCTTTCCACAACCAGGGGGCCCATAAAGAAGGTAGCCGCGTCTGTAGGGAATGCCTAGGGATTTAACCATGATAAACAAGACCTAAATGAAACATACACACTGTCCCATGAATCCACATTCCTCTGCTCTGTTGCCTAGTCTGGTGGTCTTGGTATCAGAAGAAATTATCCTGGGTTAGAGCTTTCAGTCACCTCATGTGGCTACAGACTAGCTTAGATTTCAGCTCTTCTCACCTCTGTCAATGTACCACTTGGGGTTATCGATGAATTCCCGGATGTCTTTGACAAGTCTGTCAGCCAGACCCTGCTGTAGAACTACAGAATTCAGTGGCCGCCGTCGGCGTGGATAGCCAAAGGTACGCCATTCAGAACCCACAGCTGTGTACATCACAGTCTTCCCTTCCTCCTGCTGCAGGGCTAGGGCCCGAGCTGGGAGCAAGGAGATGAGACAAAGTCAGTGATTCTCTTGATCATTGCTGACCTTCAATTCGGCAGGGCTCAGCTTGGTGCCCTGCTCCCAGGGATTCAGATTTTCTTTTTTTTTTTTTTTTTTTTTTTTGTCTTTTCGAGACAGGGTCTCCATGTAGCCCTAGCTGTAGACCAGGCTGGCTTTGAACTCACAAAGATCCGCCTGCTCTGCCTCCCAAGTGCTAGGATTAAAGGCGTGCGCCACCACACCCGGCAGGATTCAGATTTTCATTCTTCCTCTCCGAGCTGCTGATGCCCAACCTTCCCACCTGTGAAGCCCCCATTTGAAGCCTGCCTGTATTATCCCACACCTTCATTAAGGATGTTGAAGAAAATCTTGCGGTCACTGCCCAGGGCCGTGAAGGTGACAGATTCCCAAGGAGTCCCTGTCTGCAAGTCTATCATCTGCATGTCTCGACTTCTTTCTACCCGGATCCATTTCCTCTGATACCTGAGGAGGGAAAAAAAAAAATTGATCCAGTTTCCTCCATCAGTCTGTCCTATTCACAGAGCCCTTCCTGGCTCCCAATCTTACCAGATGAAGTGGTTTCCAGGGCTGGGGATAAAGTCAAACTTTGTGGAGATGCGGCCACTCTCATGTTGAAGGTATGAGGTCTCAACACTGAGGTGCTGAGTTCGGGTACTGTGGTGGGTAAGCCAGCTCAGCAACCAAGCATAGCTCCTATCCCGAGCAGGGACTTCCAGTGTGATCATGTAATGGCGCCGGAATGCTATGAGGCCCAGTTGCGCTCCCTTCCTAGCTAGGGCCAGAGCTGTTCCCACACCCACCAGTCCAAATCCAGCCCCAAAGTAGGGATTGTCCTTCAAGGCCAGAACAAAGTCTGTAAGTGGCATCTTAAAAGGAAAACACAGATGCTTACAGGTCCTGAGATGCTGTCAAAACCTAAGGATAGGGAGTAATGGAGATGGGACAAAGCTTGAGATTAGTTTAGAAACCAGATTCCACCATATGTCCCAAACCCACCTCACTCCCTCCTACTGAAGCAGGATGGACAAGTCAGCTTCAGTATCCTTTTGGAGAGTGCGAATGTTGGAATGCAAGAGAAAATACCTTAGGTACTTCATTCCACTTTGCTCTTCAGTCAGAGGCCTTTTACCAGATCCTATTTAGAGATTTCCTGAAGTCCAAGAGAGCAATGTAACTGGCTTTACTTTAGGAAACTTAGATGAACAGAATTTTTTTTTTTTTTTTGTATTATTGAGACAGGATCTCCCTTTAGTCCCAGCTGGCCTGGAGCTCAGTATATAGACCAGGCTGGCCTTGAACTCACAGAGATCCGCCTGCCTCTGCCTCCCAAGTGCTGGGATTAAAGGTGTGCTCCACCATGCCCGAACAGAACTTTTGAGGTCCCTGGGAAGGGCTGATGGAGTCAGTGGTTACTATTGTTCTGTCAGTTACTTACTACACGCCTTGCCACCAGAAATGTCCTTCAGATGTCCGCTCCCTTGTACCCAGTAATTAACACTCTGGTAAGACCTTTATTCACACCTTAACTGTTTCAATAAAGTTAAATATTAGTTCTTGAAATGGCATTTGAATCGAACCCAGATCCAGAGCTTTTTCCATTTGTCACTCTACTCCAGCCTCTCAGTGACTTGCTCCCGTTGGATGCAAACTCCTACCCACGGCCCTCCACATTCGAGTGTCTATCTTTCATAGCTGCACTTCTAATACTCCCAGTTGAACAAATATGCAAACCACTACCCACCTCCTTGCTCACTCTGTTCTGGTTCCAAATGCCCGTTCTTTATTCCCAGGTTCTCATCTATTGAACTCTCACAGGATCCTTCGTCCACGAAGCCTTTCCAGAATGCAATCCAATAAAATGTGACTAGGCCTAACTGAAGGCAGTAAGAACCCTGGAGGAAAGGGTCAAATTATTTCTAGCACACCTCTCCTGCGACACTCCACCACCTACACTTCGCCCTGCGTTTGGCACGCGGGTGGGTGAATTGACAGCAGTGACCTCCCATAGGGCTCAGAGCTGGGATCTGGAATTCCAAAACACCTGTACATGGAGAACCACTGACGAAGTTCCTCTGGTCCTGGGTTCTCGTGCCTAGCCGCCTCCCAAACAGCCTCCACAGCCCAGCTCACTCCTCCAGGAACGTGCTCTGAGTGCTGTTACCCCGCCTCCTTACCGCCATGACTCTCTGGCCCTCAGACTCGATGGTTTCGCCCAGGCCGGCAATGGGAGGTTGAGCCGTTCGGCCCCGCCCCTGAGTCCTTTCATCTACTTCCCGCCACACCCACCAGGAGGGCCATGCCACTCTGCCCCGCTACTCTCTATGGTCCTGCTTGGGCTTCTGAGCTGGGGTAGGTGGAAGGAGTAGGAGAAAAACCATAGAGTACCTATGGCCGCGAGGAGACAGAGTGGCCTCCGCAAGCCGATTCCAGAAGGCGTCTGGACCCGGGGCGGTCGCCCCAGAGGCGCCCTGGGGAGCCGCTCCAGTTGCGGGCGACCATAGAGATGCGGCTCCCTCCGGCTTTGGGCTGGAAGGTGAGAGAGCGGCTGTCGGCGGGAACCAAGGGAAGTGCGGGTGGAGAGAGCTGGAGGCAAAAGTTTCTCGAGCAGCCGGAGAGCGGACCTGGGCCGTAGGATCCCGTAGGAGGAGGTGCTGAAGGGATCACGCCGACGAAAAGGACCCGGCGCATCTCCGCGGCCGCATCGCGCCTCAGCCTCGTCACTGCTCTGGGCCCCGCCTGGGTACCCGCTGCCTCTGCTCAGGACCGTGATCGTGACGATGCACCATCTCAAGCTTTGCAGGTTTACAAAACCCCTTTCCCGTTCGCTGGGTCTTGTGATCCAGCTCCGGCCGGACAATGTGGATGTTGTCGCCGCCTCCACTTTACAGATAGGAAAGCTGAGGCCCAGGGAAGAGAGGCGACTGCATCTGTTCGAGACCACACGGTAAGTCAGAGCCCAGAGACAAGTGGAAACTGGGGTACCTGGGTCGGGCCTGGTTGTTCTCCAGCCCTTTCCCTTCCCTTAATTTGACTGCCTCAGAGATAGCACATTTCTCTCTGTTTAATCCCTCTCCTCCGCATATTTCTTTGGTTTTTCCATGGGGTCATGAACCATGGAGCTGGAAGACTGGCCAGAGCAGCAACAGTATGTAGTAAATGGAGGAGGCTATGGCTCCCAAAGAATCTCTCTGACCACGAAAGTGCACTTGCCACCTTCTTAATCCCTGTCTGTGCTCACTGTTTTTTCGTGGAGAGATTCTGAAGAATAAATACCAGTTCTCACCTGGCTCTTGGGGACTCAGTATCATTCTTTTGAATTACATTCTACTTATCTCACCCATAGTTAACAGGACATGCAGATGAATTGCCATTTGTTTCTCAGTTGTATTCCAGTTGGAGGCCTTAGGGTGGGCGTGGCGCCACACGCTTTTAGTTCCCCACTTGAGATACAGCCAGGTGGAGTTCTCTGAGTTCCAGGCCCATGTAATCTACAAATGGAGCTCCCAACCAGCCAGGGGTGTGTACGGTGAGACCCTGTCTTGGAAAAAAGAAAGTGGAAGCTGATTTGAAATTTCTCCACGTGTTACCTTGAATGTGAGGAACCACTGATTTCATACCTTCGTGCAAGATACCTAGCTTTATTGTAATACAGCTTGTCACTAGAATTTTCATTCACTAGAATATTCTTATTTGAATAGCCTGCCAGTACTGTGTGTTTACTGAAGCAAAAATGTCAGTAAACTACTAAAAAAGCTCCACATCCAGAGTGGGGGATGTATGATACCTCAGTTGGTAGGGTGCTTACTTAGCATGCAAGAACCCCTGGGTTTGATCCCCAGCCCTAGGTTTGATCCCCAGCACTGCATTAAAAACAACAACAAAGGGCTGGAGAGATGGCCTAGCGTTAAGAGCGCCGACCGCTCTTGCAGAGGACCCGGGTTCGATCCCCAGCACCCACATGGCGGCCGAGAACCGTCTGAAACTCCAATTACAGGAGAACTCCAGTTCCAGGGGAATCCGAGACCCTCTTCTGACCTCCGCGGCATTGCATGACACGGGTGCACAGACTTGCATGCAGACAGTACATTCATACATACAGAAATAAATAAAATTAATAAAAACAATTAAAAAAAATAAAAACAACAACAAAAACAGGTGTGGTGGTGCACACCCGTATTCCCAGGAGGTAGATATAGGAGGAATAGAAATTAAATATTCTTTTTTTAATTTTATTTATTTTTGTATGTGTATGAGTGTACTGTCTGCATGTAGGTTTGTGCACCCATGTCGTGCAATGCCGCGGAGGTCAGAAGAGGGTGTCGGGATTCCCCTGGAACTGGAGTTCTCCTGGAATTGGAGTTACAGATGGTTCTCAGCCTCCATGTGGGTGCTGGGGATTGAACCCGGGTCCTCTGCAAGAGCAGTCGGTGCTCTTAACCGCTAGGCTTTCTCTCCAGCCCCAGGAAGAATAGAAATTAAAGATCATCCTCAGCTCCCCACCATATTTGAAACCACACTGGGCTATACATCTAGGAAGGGAGGCTGATAGATAAACAACAGTGCACTGTGATACAGTTTCTGATAAGACTATGTACAAAGTACCATCAGGACTCCAGAAGAGAGAAAATTAAAAATATCAGAAAGTGTTCATAGTGGAAATCATATTTGTATATTTTCCTTTTTTAAGTGTATGAGTGTACTGTCTGCATGTAGGTTGGTGCACCCATGTCATGCAATGCCGAAGAGGTCAGAAGAGGGCGTCGGATTCCCCTGGAACTGGAGTTAAAGATGGTTCTTAGCTGCCATGTGGGTGCTGGGAATCAAACCTCTGTAAGAGCAGTTGGCGCTCTTAACCTCTGAGCCATCTCTCCAGCCCCAATATTTGTATATTTTCTTAGGGAATAGATTGTAGTTGATTAGCTAGACAGGAGATTTCCATGGGTTGAAAAGGCATATCCAGCCAAGGGAGAGGAAAGAAAGAGTTTACAAGCAAAACGGAATGGAATGAGTATGGAGACTGGCAAAGCATCTGATTAAGAAGGCAGAGGTGTGAGATTTGTCTGGAGTAGTAAGTCAGTGGTGGTCTGATCATGAGGGAAGGGTCTGAGGAATGGTGAGATCATCAGGTAGTGAGAGCAAAACGGCCTTTGAGATCTCTTAACCCCAGCTGTCCTTGGAACTCACTGTGTAGACCAGGCTGGCCTTAAACTCACAGAGATCTACCTGCCTCTGCCTCCCAAGTGCTGGGATTAAAGGAGTGTGCCACCACACCCAGCAGAACCTATAACCTTTAAAAAAGAAATTTTTTTTAATTCGTATTTTATGGAAATGAGTGTTTTGCCTACATGGCTCTAAGTGTACCACATGCAGCACCAGTGGAGGCTAGAAGAGGACATCAGCTGTTCGGGATGGTTTATTAGCTGCTATGTGGGTGCTCAGAACCAAACCTGGGTCCTCCGCAAGAGCAGCCAGTGTTCTTAACTACTGAGCCATCTCTCCAACCCCAGAACCTGTAATCTAAAATGTTGACCCAAACTTGTTGGTTCCTTTCCTAATATTGACCCCATTATCATTTTTAGACTTTTTGTTCTAAATGTTATAAAAAATTAGGTGAATAAGGAGGGCATGCTGCCATCCAAGAAAATGCCTAAATGGGTTGGGTGTTGTGGCTCATGCCTTTAATCCTAGCACTCAGGAGGCAGAGGCAGGCTGATCTTTGTGAGTTCAAGGCCAGCCTGGTCTACAGAGCAAGCTCCAGGACAGCTGGAGCTACAGGGAGACCCTGTCTAAAAAAAAAAAAAAAAAAAAAAAAAAAGAAAAAAGAAAAGAAAAGAAAAGAAAATGCCTAAATGGGCAGGTCAGCTGGGGAGAAATTAAAAGCTCTAACCACATTTTGGTCTTCTTCTGGTTGACTTGTCAGCATGTAAGAGGCCTCAGCACACAAGTTGACGATGATGACAGACCCCCTGTTGGAGTCCCAGCCAGCCAGTGGCCCTGGAGAGACGGATGGACTGGGCCCTGAGCTATTGCTGATTCCTCCACCTCTCTCAAACTGTGGAATCCTGGGCTCTGTCCAGAGCACCTGTGCTTCTGGGGACCCTACACCTTTGCCTGCTGACCCAGGCTGCCTGCTCGTAGAGGCAACAGCTACTGAAGGGGGCCCAGGGAACATGGAGATCATTGTGGAAACTATAGCTGGAACCTTATCCCCAGGAGCTTCTGGAGAGACCTCAGGTACAAACATAGTTGCTATCAGGCCAGTGGGACACAGCCCTGAGGCTTTTTTCTGTGCTATTTTTGATCCTTCTGTATGAATATGATGAGAACACAAGCTAGCATGCTATTTTTATACCTTCAGATGTAGTAATTTGGTTTGCAGTTGGTACATGTTGATGGAAAGCTGGCAATGGAGTACACATCCTGGTACCAAGCTTTGGCAAGTTTATTCCTATGAGAGCCTTGTGTCTGTTAGGCAGTAGTCCAGAAGAGAAAACCTTTCTGACACCTGCCCAGTTCTGGCTTGTCCTTGCTCTTACAGGCCTTGGGGATTCTTTCCTTCACAGTGACCCTACACTTGCTGTGACTAGGCAAGAGGCCCAGAATACTCCACCATCCTGAGCCTAGCAGGGCTTTCCAGAAGAAACTGGTATTTCCTCATCCTTGTTTCCTCTACCATGTTACAAGGCGGGAACTTGAACATTTGTGTTTATCCTAGCAAAAGAATCTATTTTTCCATATCTGAAACTTTTTTTATCTCTATTTTTGTTGTTGTTGTTGTTGTTGTTTGTCTTTTTGAGACAGGGTCTCCCTGCAGCCCTGACTGTCCTGGAACTCACTTTGTAGACCAGGCTGGCCTTGAACTCCTAGAGATCCACCTGCCTCTACCTCCCAAGTGTTGGGATTAAAGTCGTGCACCACGACACCCAGCTTATCCCTGTTTTTAAACTGTTGTCTTCCAGTTACACTTGTAACTTTGTCCTGGCAGAATAGTATGGTACCAAAGGATGCTGGGAAAGATTAGCAAATTTGACCATGTAATATTTCTAAACTTCTGTCTGGTAAAAAAAAAAGCTCACAAGTAGAGTAGATTACATGATGAGTTCAAGGGCAGCTTAAACTACATAGTAAGGCCCTGTCTCAAAAAAGAGAGATTGAAACATTTTCACAGATAAGAAAGTCAAGGGTGTGATGAGATGGCTCAGTAGGTAAAGGTACTTGCCTCCAGTCCTGATGGCCTGAGTTCCATCCCTAGGAGCCACAACTACAAGTTGTCATCTGACTCCAAACATGTATCCTGGTGTGTGTGTGCATAAGCACATGTGCACGCGCACACACGCACATACACACACACACACACACACATTATATAAATAGGTGTTTTTAAAAAGTTACTATTTTTAAAATTTGGAGCTTATAATTTAAAAACAAATTAAAAGAAAAAAAAAAAAAAAGCTAGGTGTTATGGTGTGCCCTGTAATTCCAGAACTCAAGAGGATTGCTGCAAGTTCTTAGCCAGAGGTCTACATAGTGAGTTCCAGGCTAGCCAGGGTTAAAAAAAAAAAAAAAAAAAGCTAGGTGTTATGGTGTGCCCTGTAATTCCAGAACTCAAGAGGATTGCTGCAAGTTCTTAGCCAGAGGTCTACATAGTGAGTTCCAGGCTAGCCAGGGTTTCATAACAGGACCCATCTCTGAGAGAGAGAGAGAAATAAATAGAGGGAATCTACATGGAATTCACTAAAGAAATAAAGACAAACCATAGCCAAATAGAAGAATGCTTAATCTTACATAAATGCCATTTTTGGCTTCTCTATTTTGGCAAAATTTAAACATTTTTATAATTCCTAGACATGGAGAGGCTGTGTCAGGTTATATACTGTCTTTCAATGTAGGGAGAATATAAATTTTTTTTTCCAGTGCTGGGTTATAGAACCTAGGTCCTTGTACTTGTTAGCCAAGTGCTGGACCACTAAGCTGAAGCTCCAACCCAAATTAATCTTTTGAAGGTTAGTTTAGCTATGTAGCAAGTTTTTTTTTTTTTAATTTTTTTTTTATTTTATTTATTTCTGTATGTGTACCAATGTACTGTCTGCATGCAGGTTTGTGCACCCATGTCGTGCAATGCCGCGGAGGTCAGAAGAGGGTCTCGGATTCCCCTGGAACTGGAGTTCTCCTGGAATTGGAGTTTCAGACGGCTCTCGGCCGCCATGTGGGTGCTGGGGATCGAACCCGGGTCCTCTGTAAGAACGGTCGGTGCTCTTAACCGCTAGGCCATCTCTCCAGCCCCCTATGTAGCAAGTTTTAAGCATGTACACTGACCTAGCAATTCCTCTCTAGGACCTTGTCTTACAGGAAGAAGCACACATGCACACAGGGGCGGGGTATATACGACAGAACATCTCAATGGTCCAGTGCAGAATTTCATTTTGATTTATTAGTGTTCTGATATACCAAGAACTGGGGCTGGCAAAGTGGCTCAGCACTTGTTAAGGTACAGGTGCTTGTTACCAAGCCTGATGACCTGAGTTCAATCCCCAGGATCCACATAGTGGAAGGAGGGCAGACTTCTGAAAGTTGTCCTCTGACCTCCAGATGTGTGCTATGGCACTCACATGCACATGTCCTCATGCACATGGTACACACACACACACACAAATAGATACATACATAGGTACAAACATACATACATACATACAATTAAAAAAAAAAATGTCTGGCAGGGGAGATACCATGATCAAGAAGGTGGTTTTCCCGGGGTGAGACTCATCCATTGCACTTGGAATATGCTGACCCCTGCGATTTCCCCAAATGTGGGAAACTTGACTGCATAATTTGTGGTAGTGGGTCGTGCTCTCCCCTGGGTGGGGTGGGGGGGTGTTGGAAACTGCCTCAAAAAATTTTTTTTTTACATAAAGCAAGTAATAAAAGGGAAAAAGTAGTTTTAAAACAACAGGGAGCTGGGGAGATGGCTCAGTGGTTAAGAACACTGGTGGCTCTTGTAAGAGAATCTGAGTTCAGTTCTCAGCACCCACATGGGGGCTAACAACTAGCTCTAAGGGTTCTGATGCCAATCTTCTGATCTCCACGGGCATTTCAGAATATGGGTGCACTTATATACATGCAGGCAATATTAAAAAGCAACAAAATGATAATAAAGAGAAAAAAGACCAGCAAATATAAACTAAGCCAGCCTAGACTGGAGTTACAGTTCTACCACTAACGAGCATGGCCTTAGCTTTGTGGAATCCCAAGTCATCCATAGAGGAGATAGAGGGCCAAAAGATAGCATTGGCAAAGTCTATGCATTCCTAAAAAATGAGTAGCAATAGCCGGACGTGGTGGCGCATGCCTTTAATCCTAGCACTTGGGAGGCAGAGGCAGGCGGATCTTTGTGAGTTCAAGGCCAGCCTGGTCTACAGAGCGAATTCCAGGACAGCTGAGGCTCCAGGGAGACCCTGTCTGAAAAA
>VZQC01009446.1:3142775-3155837 GCA_009823505.1 Rhizomys pruinosus
AAAAAAAAAAAAAAAAAAAGTAGCAATTAATAGAGATGTGTGACTCTTCTGGAAAATAATGTTCTCCACTGTATGAATTCCTGTGTCTTTAATTTTTTTCTTTATAGACTTATTTCTATTATAGATATTCTCTCCTAGTTTGTGTGTGTGCATGCATGCATGCGTGTGCTTGTGCCACCAAGATGTCAAATAATAATTTCATAGGGGAGTTAGTTCTCGCCTTCTACCATGTGGGTTCCAGAGTTTGGACTGGGGTTGTTAGGTTTGGTGGCAAGCACCTTTACCTGATGAGCCATCTCAACAGCCTCTCTACCATATTTTAAAACAGGGGCTGTCACTGAACCTGGAATGTACTGACTAGTCTAGGCTAGCTAGCCACTAAGCTCTTAGAATCTGCCTCTTTCTGCAGTGCTTTTGTTACAGATAAACACCACTGCACTTGACTTGTCCATGAATGCTAGGGGTCCAAGCTCAAGTCCTTATGCTCACAGGGCAGGTACTTTACTAAGCCAGCCACCCAAAATGCTTTTTCTTAATGTTTTCAGGGTTTATTTGTTGATCCATTAATATACTTACTAAGCACACATCTTTTGCTGAGTATTGTGCCAGGCACTAGAAATCCAAACATAAATGCCAGACAAGGCTGTCCCTGGCCTATGACAGTCCAGGTCCAGAGGCAGACTTTAAGTCCATTGGCACTTCCTGACTCTGCAAAGATCTGCCTAACCTTCTTGTGACTAACTCCTGCAAGGCTTGTTCCATCTGATTCTGTGCCTTTCTCTGTCGGTCCTCTACCTGCAGGTGTCCTGGTAAAGGTGGTGGAGGTATACTTCTGTGAGCGCTGTGAACAGAGCTTTGCAGAGCCCACTCTGCTGTCCCTGCACCAGTGTCCTGAGACCCCTACACAAGCTGTGCAGGACCTCTCTAGCCCCCACTGTTCTGTAGAGCTGCCCCCCAACAACCTCACCCTCCATGGCCCTCTGCAAGACCCCAGCCTGCCAGATAATCCCTTGCCATGTCCTGTGTGTAGACAAGAGTTTATCCAACCCCAGGCCCTGAAGAGCCACTTCAAGATTCACCGGGCTACTCCCAACACATTCTCCTGTCCAGAGTCTGGCTGTGGGTTCTCTGCTGAAGATCGCAAGGGTCTGCAGCATCACCTGAGACAGACCCACAAAGCAGTTCCTGTGCCCTGTTCATTCCGGGGCTGCTCCCTGCTTTTTGGGAGCCAGCAGGGAATGGAGCTGCATCGGCAAGCCCATTACCCTTTCCACTGCAGCCGTTGCAGCTTCATGGGCTCCAACGTCAAACTCTTCCGGCAGCATCAGCGGAGCCATGCAGCCAGGACACAGGGAGAACTTTCTGCTGTTCAGGGTCTTCCATCAGAGGAGCTGCTGCCAGGTAGGAGGCCAGGAGCTCACCAGTTCCATGCCTGGAATGTAGCCACAGTTGATCTCTTATAAGAGAGATGTTTGTTTCCAATATGAATGTACCATGAGTATAAGGAAGTGCAGAAAATGGCTCAAGATGTAATTATTGGATGATATAGGAAGGCATCTAGAAAATGTGAACTAGTGTTAGAATACATGCTACAAAGAAAGCCTTTGTCCATGATACTGAGTGAAATTTGGCTCAGGCAACATGTGATGCAAAATTACTTTAGCAATATCCTTTACTGATCCATTTCAGACCACGCTTTCTAAGGGTAAAAGTGAGAGTGTCTGTCATTGGGTATTGCCGTTAATAGATAATGTAGATATCTGCAGAACAAGTGAGACTACTGTAGATATATTGGTGCATGCCTATAATCCCAGCACTTGAGAAGTGGAGGACCAGAAATTCAAGGTCATCCTTGGCTACATAGCAAGTTCCAGGCCATCCTGAACTACATACATGAGACCATGTCTTTGAGAGGAAAAATAAATAATGAAAAAAACCCACAAATGACACTGGGCAGAAGGTAGCATTATTTTAAACAGAAACCTCAAGAAGAGTGATGCATTATCAATATCAGCTCCTTATACTCTCAAAAAACAACAGAAACCAGCATGAGGACTAGGTGTGGTGGTGGTGCTAGCTCTTTAAATCTCAGTACTTGGGAAGCAGAGGGATCTCTGTGAGTTCAAGGTCAGTCTGGTCTACATAGCAAGTTCCAGGCCAGCCAGGGTTATACATTGAGACCCTGTCTCAAAAAATAAACAAACCCCTAAACCCCCCCTCCCCCCAAAATACTATAGCATGACATGAGTGGAGGAGTGGGAAATTGAAAAAACAAACCAGAAGAAAACAGGGCTGTGATAAGAGCCTGACTTGCTGAGCTCTTTCTTACTCTAATGTCTAAAGAGAAAATCTTTAAGGGCCAAGGTATGACCCTGAATCATCAAATTGCACTTCTCATAACAGTTGAGGAATCAGGGTGTGTTTCCCTGCCTTGAGCCACCCCAGCTGTTGGTCCTAGGGACCTGGGCCAGGGAAGTACATTTTACCCTTCTCAGTCTCTTAGCCCTTGTCCCCCCTCCCTAGTGACTTCAAAGTTCTGATCTTCAGGGGGTCTGAGTGTGGTATTAGCTTAGATTAAATTTTTTAGGCTGTTTTTTTTTTTTTTTTTTTTTTTTTTTTTTTTGGTCTTTTTGAGACACAGTCTCCCTGTAGCCCCAGCTGGCTTGGAACTCATGGTGTACACCAGGCTGGCCTTGAACTCACAGAGATCCATTTGCCTCTGCCTCTTGAGTGCTTGAAACTAAACGCCTGTGCCACCATGCCCAGCTAGACTGGATTTTTTTTTTTAATTTTATTTATTTATGTGTATGAATGTACTGTCTGCATGTAGGTTTGTGCACCCACGTGGTGCAATGCTGCGGAGGTCAGAAGAAGGTGTCGGATTCCCCTGGAACTGGAGTTAAAGACAGCTCTCAGCCGCCATGTGGATGCTGGGGATTGAACCCAGGTCCTCTGCAAGAGCAGTTGGTGCTCTTAACCGCTAAGCCATTTCTTCAGCCCCTAGAGTGGATTTTTACTGATAGCTAAATTCCTGGTCTTCATATTCCATCTCAAATAAAAAAATATTCATTTACTTAGCACCCAACATCCCTTTCTGCTGAGAGGAGAAAAGGATAATTCTGCTTGCCAGTAAGTAAAGTACAAGCATTCAGTGCTGTCATTGGCCTCTGTGAACTTCAAGTTTTATTTATCTCCAGCTCCCAAACTGCCTCAAGGAGAGGGAGAACTTTCTGAGGAAGCAGGTACACCTTTACCTGGACAAGAGTCAGCTGAGGAAGAGGATGTAGAGGAACAGGAAAGTGTTGCCCATAAGGATACCCAGAAAGCCTTGGATAAAGGCCAAGGGGCTCAGCAATTAGAAGGTAAGACCAGCACTAAGTTTGAAGTTCTGAATGGTGGTGAGGAGGAGTCAGTAGAGGAGGGCCTGACATTCAGACCCTGCAGATTTGTTTTCTGAGCTTTAGGTCAGATCCATGTATTCTTTTTTGGTCTTTTTGAGACAGGGCCTCCCTGTAGCCCTAGCTGACCTGGAACTCACTATGTAGACCAGGCTGGTCTACATAGTGAGATCCAGCTGCCTCTGCTACCCAAGTACTAGGATTAAAGGCATGTGCCACCATGCCCGGCCATATCCATATATTCTTCCTATTCCACTTAGACTCAAAAGTCAAGATCTAGAGCTCAGTACTAAAGTACTTAGCACATGTGAGTCCTTCAGTTTAATCCCAAGGAAAACAAAAAACAAACAAAAAAAGCCCAAGTCTAATAGGCAATGATAAATAGGACACATGCTCTAGTAACATAGGGCAAGGTTAAATACAATTTGTCCTTGTGGGCAGGTTTCCTCAGCCAGATACCTCTTTTATAGGGAAAGAGGATTATATTCATAGTACAAATACCAGAGTTTTTTGATGTTTGAGCTCTTGCCTAGCTTCCTAAAATGTTTTTCTGAATCTTTGCTCCCTAGGTTGTTTGTTTGTTTGTTTGTTTGTTTGTTTTTCTTTTTGAGACAGGGTCTTCCTTTTAGTCCCAGCTAGTCTGGAGCTCACTATGTAGACCAGGCTGGCCTTCAACTCACAGAGATCCACTGCCTCTGCCTCCCAAGTGTTGGGATTAAAGGCCGGCTGCTCCCTAGTTTTTAACTCAGTAGACTATTTGAAACTCAGCTCACAAGGAGCATATTTCAGTCAAGTGAATAGGAAAGATCTGATTGGATTTATTCCCAGCTCTCAATGACTTAGAGCTCAGGGAGGAAGTATTAGAGTTAGTGCTTTACCTTTTCCTTCTGCTTTTATTTTGGGGCTCTTTCTCTCTCATCAACCCTACTAGTCCTTTTGCTTGCCCCTGCAGAGCAAGGGCAGCAAGAACAACAATCTAGATTGTTCTCTGGAGCAGCCCTAAACAGAGGTTCAGGAGGAGTGGGGGAATCAAGCACACACTTAAACAGGTCATAAGGAGATCCGAGAAGTCCCTGTGGTTGGTTTCTGTTAATACTTGAGTTTCTCATCTCTTCTTGGAAATAAGGTTGAGACTCTCTTATTTGGTTTTTCTAGAGAAAAAGGCCACACAATGTTTGTGTCTGGGCAAACTGATTCCCATTGTCTGTCCAACCACTGAACTATTGAAGAATCTTACTCTCAACCTTCTGCATTCCCTTCCACAGGGAATATGGCTTCTGGTACTGAGTCCCTCTTCAAGACACACATGTGCCCAGAGTGTAAGCGCTGCTTTAAGAAGCGGACTCATCTGGTAGAGCACCTGCATCTCCACTTTCCAGATCCGAGCCTCCAGTGCCCCAACTGCCAGAAGTTCTTCACCAGCAAGAGCAAACTCAAGACCCATCTGTTGCGGGAGCTGGGTGAGAAGGCTCACCACTGCCCCCTGTGCCACTACAGTGCAGTGGAAAGGAATGCACTCAATCGCCACATGGCCAGCATGCATGAGGACATTTCCAACTTCTACTCAGACACTTATGCCTGTCCTGTCTGCCACGAGGAGTTTCGCCTCAGCCAGGCGCTCAAGGAGCATCTCAAGAGCCACACAGCAGCAGCTGCTGCAGAGCCATTGCCCCTGCACTGCTTTCAGGAGGGATGCAGTTATATAGCCCCTGACCGGAAGGCCTTTGTAAAGCACCTAAAGGAGACCCATGGGGTGCGAGCCGTGGAGTGTCGCCATCACTCATGCCCCATGCTCTTTGCCACAGCTGAAGCCATGGAGGCCCACCACAAGAGCCACTATGCCTTCCACTGTCCGCACTGTGACTTTGCCTGCTCCAACAAGCACTTGTTTCGTAAACATAAGAAGCAGGGCCATCCAGGCAGTGAAGAGCTGCGGTGCACCTTCTGTCCCTTTGCTACCTTCAACCCAGTAGCCTACCAGGACCATGTAGGCAAGATGCATGCTCATGAAAAGATCCACCAGTGCTCCGAGTGCAGCTTTGCCACTGCCCACAAGAGGGTGCTGATTCGACATATGCTGCTGCATACTGGTGAGATGGCTTCCATCTAATAATATAATAATGATGTGAAGCTACTAACTAAGGAATTTTGCTATATACCAGGCATCACACTAAGGCCAGTTGCATACATTGTTGCATTTGACCTCTGTTTATGGACACCTCCAAATTTACAAGGGAGCCATGAGTCATTCAGAATTAAAGTAGTCACGCTGGTGTCTAAACCCATGTACCTTACTTAGGCCCTTGTCCAGTTCTGCCTATCTCTAGTCAGATATATATAAGTGAATATCCAGCTTTTTATAGTGAAAAATTCCAGACCAGGACAGATAACTTCCTTTATAATTCAAATTTTGAGGGGCTGGAGAAATGGCCTAGCAGTTAAGAGCGCCGACTGCTCTTGCAGAGGACCCGGGTTCGATCCCCAGCACCCACATGGCGGCTGAAAACTGTCTTTAACTCCAGTTCCAGAGGAATTGGACACCCTCTTCTGACCTCCGAGGCATTGCATGACACAGGTGCACAAACCTGCATGCAGACAGTACACTCATACACATAAAAACTAATAAAATTAAAAAAAAAAATAATTCAAGTTTTGAGACAGTCCCTGGGAATAGGGGCTCCTCAGCCATCCATGACATTCTGGCCTACCTTAGAGAGGAGCATCCATGTCACTGCACATGCTCACCTCCAGGAACCTGGAAGGTGTATTTGTTTGACCACAGACTCTTTTTTTTTTTTTTTTTTTTTTGGTATTTTTGAGGCAGGGTTTCCCTTTAGTCCCAGCTGGCCTGGAGCTCACTCTGTAGACCAGGCTGGCCTTGAACTCACAGAGATCCTCCTCCTCCTGCCTTTGCCTCCTGAGTGCTGAGATTAAAGGTGTGTGCCACCATGCCCTGGCCACCTCAGACTCTGTTTTTCTATTTTTTTATTTTTTTAATTTTTATGTGTATGAGTGAACTGTCTGCATGCAGGTTGGTGCACCTGTGTCGTGCAATGCTGCAGAGGTCAGAAGAGGGCATCGGATTCCCCTGGAACTGGAGTTAAAGACGGTTCTCAGCCACCATCTGGGTGCTGGGAATCGAACTCAGGTCCTCTGCAAGATCAGTCAGCACTCTTAACCACTGAGCCATCTCTCCAGCCCCAAACCTCAGACTCTTAATTGGTTGCTAGCATTACTGAACAGCCTTAGGTGACAGCTAAATTAGGCTTCCTACCATAGCATTATCATCTTTGTGATCTATGTGAGCATCTGTTCAGTGATTAAGCAAATTTCCATTGAAAACACTGGTTAGGTGGACAATTTTTAGACAGTTTTCCACAAGCTATTTTTACTCCCATTGAAGGGTTATTTCTGTATACAATTTAGTCATAGAATGTATATTTCCAAGGCTTTTCCTAAGACCTGTGACTGTGTAGCATTATATAGTTTATAACATTCTTTGATATATATTATCTGATTTTATCCTTAACAATCTTGTAAGCAAGTCAGGTAAACATAAGAAAAGAGAGAAACTCTGAGAAGTTACATTCAGAACTATTTCAGATCACTGAGACCTAGTGTCACAAGAAGACCATACTCTGGAATATCCCATTTACTAGTCATACTAATCATGTGAGGTTAGTTTTTTTGTTGCGCCCTTGCCCTCTTTGGGAACAAAGAAACTGAAGCTGCCCAGTAGCTCTATGATTTGTGTCTTGATTTTTCTCACCTATAAAACAGAGGATAGTAGCACCTGCCTCGCAGATGTTATGGAGAGTCATTAAGAGGAAGGATTTTTACATAGTGCTGAGGCATGTCAATGTAGTTATAGTAAGCGTTATGTCAATGTTGGCTGTTAATGCTTGTTATTGTACTGGATACTAGAGCCCTGGTTCTTACTACTGTGTTCTATTTCTTCTCTCTCTGTTCAGGAAACTGGAAGGAATTGAGTTAGAGGTGGCAACTAGCTGTTTAAGAAATCAGAAGTACTCCATGTGTCTTTGGGACCTGTCAGCTGTGGCAGTCTCCCTCCCTAGCCATGGAAGAGCATATTCATTTAATTGGTATCAGATTCTGACTAGCACAAGTAATATTCTTCACTGTTAACAAAGCTGTGGGATGCCAGATTATTGGGTGTACTTTTCTAAAATGTTATTAAAATGTTTCCAGAAAAAAAAGAAAAAGAAATAAGGTAGATTTTGGAGCTAGTTTTACAAAGCTCAGTGTTGTCTTTCTTCCCCTTGTCATTGATATAGGAGTTGGAAGAACAGTCTGAGACAGCTGTAAAGCAGCCTTGTTTCTTCTGATGTTTGCTCTATACGTGGTGGCACATCAAGCTTTTTCTCCTGGCATCATAGCAAACTTGCTGGAAGAGATGGTCTGGCCCTTCACTTGACCTGTATCTGACCTGTGTTCTTTCCCCTATACCCAATATAAGGCGAGAAACCTCACAAGTGTGAGCTGTGTGACTTCACATGCCGAGATGTGAGCTACCTTTCCAAGCACATGCTGACTCACTCCAACACTAAGGATTACATGTGCACTGAATGTGGCTATGTCACCAAGTGGAAGCACTACCTAAGTGTGCACATGCGAAAACATGCAGGGGACCTCAGGTATGAGCACACACACGCTTCTGTCCCTACCTCAAGAACCTTATGCTAAGCTAGCCTCCTCTTGAATCTAGCTTCCAGCCTTATTGCTTACTGTAGTCCCTGGAGAGTCTGTGTACCACCCTTCTCTGCTCCTACCATCTTAGCTTCAGATTCTGAGAGTCTAGTCTTGGATCTACACTTATTGAACCAAATGGACACTTTGAGATCCAGACAAGTTTTCTAACCTGTGGACACACCTGCTTAGGGTTTTTGTCTGTAGCTTTTATGCCTCCATTGGGGAATGGGAAGGAAGCACAGAAATCTGCCCTGTGGGGCTGTAGTCATGTCAGGCTCTTGGAAGTCAGATGGGTAGTTCAGACTTACGATTACTTTTCTTTAGGAGACAGAATAGGGGCTCAGTGGTAGATCACTTGGCTAGCATGAATAAAATCCGTGTTCAACCCCCAATAGCATTAAGATTAAAAAAAGGAAGCAGGGGCTGGAGAGATGGCCTAGCGGTTAAGAGCGCCGATCGCTCTTACAGAGGACCCGGGTTCGATCCCCAGCACCCACATGGCGGCCAAGAACCGTCTGAAACTCCAATTCCAGGAGAACTCCAGTTCCAGGGGAATCCGAGACCCTCTTCTGAACTCCGCGGCATTGCACGACACGGGTGCACAAACTTGCATGCAGACAGTACATTCATACACATACGGAAATAAATATAAAAAAATTAAAAAAATTAAAAAAAAAAAAAAAGGAAGCAGTGGGGCTGGAAAGATGGCCTAGCAGTTAAGAGCACTGACCGCTCTTGCAGAGGACCCGGGTTCGATCCCCAGCACCCACATGGCGGCCAAGAACCGTCTGAAACTCCAGTTCCAGGAGAACTCCAGTTCCAGGGGAATCCGACACCCTCTTCTGACCTCCGCGGCATTGCAGGACACGGGTGCACAGACTTGCATACAGACAGTACATTCATACACATACAAAAATAAATAAAAAAAAAAAAAAAGGAAGCAGTATAGTGGTTGGATTAGAGCATCAGTCCTAAAGCCAAGCTGTCTCTGCCCATCACAGTCTTCAAAGCCACCCTTGGGCAGGCTGCTAATATCATTACCTTGGCCTCCTCTGCTATAAAATAGAAATACTTGGGCTGGAGAGATGGCTCAGTGATTAAGAGCACTGACTGCTCTTACAGAGAACCTGGGTTCAGTTCCCAGCATCCACATGCTGGCTAACTCATAAGCCATCCATAACTCCAGTTCCAGAGGATCTGACGCCCTCTTCTGGCCTCCATAGGCATTGTATGCACATAATACACTTAGATATATGCAGGCAAAACACTCATACACATAAAATAAAAACAAGCCAGTCGTGGTGGTGCAAACCTTTAATCCCAACTTGGGAGGCAGAGACAGGGGGAATCTCTGTGAGTTCCAAGGCAACTTTTTTCACAGAATGGTGAAAAGATAAAGTAGATGGTTCACATGCAGCACAGAGTGCAGAGTCTGGCCCATAGTAGTTATTTAGTGGCTGTTAACTATTAGGATCGATTTGTTGCAGTTGATGCCTCCTTTTCCTTTCCAGATACCAGTGCAACCAGTGTTCTTATCGCTGCCATCGGGCTGATCAGCTGAGCAGCCACAAACTGAGGCACCAAGGCAAGTCCCTGATGTGTGAGGTATGTGCCTTTGCCTGCAAGCGGAAGTATGAGCTGCAGAAGCACATGGCTTCCCAGCACCACCCTGGCACACCTGCCCCACTCTACCCCTGCCGCTACTGCAGCTATCAGAGCCGCCACAAGCAGGCCCTGCTGAGCCATGAGAACTGCAAACACACCCACCTCCGTGAGTTCCACTGTGCCCTTTGTGACTACCGCACCTTCAGCAATACCACACTCTTCTTCCATAAGCGTAAGGCCCATGGCTATATGCCAGGGGACCAGGTTTGGCAGTTCCGAAATACCAGCCAAGAGCCAGAGGGGAGCAGGCAGTGCCTGGCACCTCCATCAGACTCAGAGCCTTCAAGACAGCTGTCAGCCCAGCCTGAGAGGCAAGACCATGAACATGGGATTGTGACAGAACCCAGCTTGGACCAACCCCTTCCAGCGACAAGTGATGAGGTCAGCACCAGAAGCCAGGATGGCAGTGAGGCTCCCCATGGGGTCGATCTGGTTGGCAGCTCCAGCCCAGTGGAGGGGGAGGAGGGTAGTTGCACACTACACTTAGAGGCCCTGGGAGTAGAGTTAGAACCTGTGGCTGAGCCCCCACCCCTTAAGGAGCTCACTGAAACAGCTCCTGTGGAGCTTAGGCCTCTGGATCCTTCAGAACCACTGGGACTGGAGGAGCCAGATGGACGAGAAGAGCCTGCGCTGCCCAGTTTTGAAGGTGTTGAGACTCCTGGTTTTGGTGCTGAAGAAGATCCCATTCTGGAGAAGCCAGTATCTGAGCCCCCCAAGACTCTTCCATCCTCAGAAGAGGCCCCAAACACCTTCAGGGTAACTCTGTCTGCTGAGACAGCACCCTTGCCTCAGTTTCCCGAGTCAGAGTCATTACTTAAGGCCCTCAGGAAACAGGACAAAGAACAAGCAGAGGCATTGGTACTGGAGGGGCGGGTGCAAATGGTAGTGATACAAGGAGAGGGGCAAGCCTTCCGCTGCCCACACTGTCCTTTTATCACTCGCCGGGAGAAAGCCCTGAATCTGCACTCCAAATCGGGGTGCCAGGGCCGCCGAGAACCCCTGCTGTGTCCTGAGTGTGGAGCTAGCTTTAAGCAACAACGTGGCCTCAGCACCCACCTGCTGAAGAAATGCCCTGTTCTGCTCAGAAAGAACAAAGGCTTGCCTAGACTGGTTTCATCCAGTCCTCTGTGCTCTCAGCTCCCAGGTAGCCAAGCCTCACAGGATGCTGAAAATGGGAAGCCCCCACCTGTACCATCAAAGGCAAACCTCCCGCTTCCAAAAGATATTCCATCCCAGCTCCCCAGGGAGCCAGGAGTAGAGGAGCCTCTTTCTATACCCTCTGACTCCCCAGCCCTTCCTGCAGGAAACTCCTCACCCACAGAGACCCCTGAGAAGTTCCACTTTGAGCAAGGCAAGTTTCACTGCAACTCCTGCACGTTCCTTTGTTCTCGGCTCTCTTCCATTACCTCTCATGTGACTGAAGGCTGCCGAGGGGGACATGGCCGGGTAGGAAAGCGAGGGCTCCCCCAGACCCAGCCTCTTGTATCTCCCCTAGGCAATGGGGATTCTGCTCCCCTGAGTAGTGGGAGTGCAGGGTCCAGCCCTGGCGATGGGGACACAGTTATGGCTGAGAAGCAGAAGGGCGCCCTTTTTTCTTGCCTGACATGTCCCTTTAGCTGCCAGCAGGAACAGGCCCTGAGGACTCATCAGACCCAAGGCTGCCCCCTTGGGGAGTCTGGAGAACTGCACTGTGGCTTCTGCCCATTTATTGCTCCTGCTGCTGCTGCCCTGAAGCTCCATCAGAAGCGGAGGCACCCCACTGCAGTCCCAGCCCCTGGCCCCAGGCCCCTTTTGCAATGTGGGGACTGTGGCTTTACCTGTAAGCAAACCCGGTGCCTCCAACAACATCGAAGGCTCAAGCATGAAGGGGTGAAGCCACATCAGTGCCCTTTCTGTGACTTTTCTACCACTAGACGGTACCGATTAGAGGCCCACCAGTCCCGACACACAGGTGTTGGTCGAATCCCTTGCAGCTCCTGCCCTCAGACATTTGGGACCAACTCAAAACTGCGCTTGCATCGGCTTCGGGTACATGATAAAACACCCACCCATTTCTGTCCCCTGTGTGACTATAGTGGTTATCTTCGTCATGACATCACTCGCCATGTCAACAGCTGCCACCAGGGCACCCCATCTTTTTCCTGCTCTCAGTGTGAGGCCCAATTCAGTTCAGAAACAGCACTTAAGCAGCATGCTCTGCGCCGACACCCTGAGCCCACACACCCTTCCCCTGGCTCTCCTGTAGAGGCCACTGAGGGCCCCTTGCACTGCTCCCACTGTGGCTTGCTATGCCCCAGTCTTGCCAGCCTTCGAGGACACACCCGTAAACAGCACCCACGATTAGAGTGTGGGGCCTGCCAAGAGGCCTTCCCTAGCCGGCCAGCACTGGATGAACACCGGAGGCAGCAGCATTTCAGCCATCGGTGCCAGCTCTGCAACTTTGCTGCTCGTGAGCGAGTGGGCCTGGTGAAGCACTACCTGGAACAGCACGAGGAGACTTCAGCAGCACCCTCAGATGGGGACGGAGATGCTGGCCAGCCCTCTCTGTGCTGCCCATTTTGTGACTTTGCATGTCGCCATCAGCTGGTGCTCGATCACCACGTGAAGGGGCATGGGGGAACCCGACTTTACAAGTGTACTGACTGTGCTTATAGCACCAAGAACCGGCAGAAGATCACCTGGCACAGCCGCATTCACACTGGGGAAAAGCCTTACCGTTGTCACCTCTGTTCCTATGCCTGTGCTGACCCCTCTCGCCTCAAGGTAAGGTTAAGGATCACATGACAAGGAATGGAAGGTATGTAGGCTCTGGATTCTATAATCTGAACTATTTTTTTTAATATTTAATTTTATTTTTATTTTTTTTTATATATATGAGTGTACTGTCTCCATGTAGGTTGTTGTACCCGTGTCATGCAGTGCCTCGGAGGTCAGAAGAGGGCGTCAGAGTCCCCTGGAACTGGGGTTAAAGATGGTTCTTAGCCACCACATGGGTGCTGGGAATCGAACCTGGGTCCTCTGCAAGAATAGTCAGTGCTCTTAACTGCTGAGCCATCCCTCCAGCCCCAATCTGAACTTTTTTTTTTTTTTTTGTCTTTTTGAGACAGGGTCTCCCTTTAGTCCCAGCTGGCCTGGGGCTCAATTTGTAGACCAGGCGGGCCTTGAACTCACAGAGATCCACCTGCCTCTGCCTCCCAAGTGCTAGGACGAAAGGCGTGCGCCACCACGCCCGACGGTTGTCTCTTTCTTAAATTTTATTTATTTGTGTGTGTGTATGAATGTACTGCCT
>VZQC01009446.1:3156259-3191741 GCA_009823505.1 Rhizomys pruinosus
GCCTGCCTCTGCCTCCCTAGTGCTGGGATTAAAGGTGTGCACCCCCACGTCCAGCCCATAATAATAATTCTTGCCATGTGATAAAGGCCTGTAATAATTTGAAGATAGTCTGGGTAGTAACAATATTATTGAACACTTACTGAAGTGCCAGTACTATAATTTTAATCCTTTCAAAATATGAGATGAGGGGCTGGAGAGATGGCCTAGTGGTTAAGAGCGCCGACCACTCTTGCAGAGGACCCGGGTTCAATCCCCAGCACCCACATGGCAGCTGAGAACCGTCTGTAACTCCAATTCCAGGAGAACTCCAGTTCCAGGGGAATCCTACACCCTCTTCTGACCTCCGTGGCATTGCACAACACGGGTACACAAACCTACATGCAGACAGTACATTCATACACATAAATAAATAAAATAATAATAAAAAAAAGAAAGTCTTTAAAAAATATATATATGAGATGAACAGCTGGGTATGGAACTCCATGGTAGAGTGCTTGCCTAATATGGACAAGGCCTTGGTTCAGTACCCCAGATTGCAAAGCAGAGACAGTCAGTTACTTTTACTATTCCACATGTTACGAATTAGCAAACTGAATTAGTTATTAGCTTACCCAACAACATAACTTGCAAGAAGCAGAGCTGAAAGTCAGAGTAGACCTAAGAAAAAGCTGAATGTTAAGTTAGCTTGGTTTCTTTCTGAAGCTCCCTGTTGGTAAAGTGGGGGTGGGAGTAGAAAACAAGGTTTCCTAGAGTTTTTGCCTACTCCTACTTAAGTACCACATCTAGTGAATACCAAGTACATGTTCCATATTTACTTTTCTAGTACCACATGCGAATTCACAAGGAGGAACGGAAGTACCTGTGCCCTGAGTGCGGATACAAGTGCAAGTGGGTCAACCAACTCAAGTACCATATGACCAAGCATACAGGTGAGTGTGTCATCAGCAGTCTTACTTAAAGGGTTTCTCTATCCTCTAGCAAACTTGACCTCAGATTTAAAGCCTACATCAGTTTTCACAGTGGGAATAGGGGTTTGGCTGGAAGAGTACTTACTAAAATGACTCCCCAACCAACAATGTATCAGAAAAGAAGAGAGCTAAATCTGAGAGCCTGGGCAAGTGTACTTTGCAAAAGCTTCCCAGGTGATTGTGGTACAAATTCACACATAAATTCTCATATATCAAGAGCCTCCAACTCAATTTTAAGTGACTAGTAAGAGATAGTTGGTTTCTTTATAGATGTGGTAGAAATCACTGTAAGGAGAAAGGAGTAGGTTCCTTATTCTTAATTTGTTCTTTTCCCCTTCTGTATATGGAATCCACAAACTGTGGGTTCTCTCTAAAGGGTAATTGGGTACCTTTGATTACTACATCTGCTCCCCCAGAGGTGGAGGAATGCCTTTACCTTTTCCTTCTTGAGCATTTCCCCTTATTTTTGGAGTTTAGTCAGAAATTTTCTTCCAGGCCAACTGCAGCTACAGGGAGACCCTGTCTCAAAAAGACCAAAAAAAAAATAGTAATAGGGCTGGAGAGATAGCTCAGAGGTTGAGAGCACTGACTGTTCTTCCAAAGGACCTGGGTTCAGTTCCCAACACCCACATGGCATCTAACAACCGTCCTTAACTCCAGTTCTAGAGGATCTGATACCCTCTTCTGGCCTCACCGGGCATTGTATACAATAAAAATCAATGAAAAAAAACTTTTTAAATAATTTTTTTTAATTATGTGTAGCAGCCAGGCGTGGTCGCGCATGCCTTCTCAAAAAGACCAAGTGTGTGTGTGTGCGTGTGTGTGTGTGTGTGTGTGTGTGTGTGTGTGTGTGTGTGTTTAGCCAGGCATGGTGGCACACACCTTTAGTATCAGCATTCAGGAGGCAGAAGCAGAAGGATCTCTGTGAGTTCAAGCCCAGCCTAGTGTACAGAGTGAGTTCCAGGACAGCTGGTGCTATCGGGAGACCCTGTCTCGAAAACACCAAAAAAACCCCACAACATAACAAAACAGCAAACAAACAAAAAACACAGAAGAAATTACATTTATATGGAATCTTCAATTCTATACTATCACATGATCAAAGAGAGTTGGAATTTCCTATTTAATAACCCTATCACAGTTTGGTGTTCCTTATTCTGAGGGGGTCTGTTGGTTAGAAGTCCAGTTAGTTATCAGCATCCGTTGGGATGCATATAGTCATTGTGTTGAAAAGGGCAAGCACTTTCTGACAGGACTGGAACATGAAGGTATAGTCCTTGGTCAGCTGACTGCTTGTGTTCTCTGTATTCAAGTGTCACAGTGGCTTTTATGACCCACTGAACTGGACTCTTCCTCTCTTCTATGGTGGTTTGTTCCTTGTCATACAGGACTGAAGCCATATCAATGTCCTGAGTGTGAGTACTGCACCAACCGGGCCGATGCACTGCGTGTCCACCGGGAGACACGCCACCGAGATGCACGAGCTTTCATGTGTGAGCAGTGTGGCAAGGCCTTCAAGACACGCTTCCTTCTGCGCACCCACCTGCGCAAGCACAGTGAGGCCAAGCCCTACGTTTGCAATGTTTGCCACCGTGCTTTCCGCTGGGCTGCCGGCCTACGCCACCATGCCCTCACCCACACTGACCGCCATCCGTTCTTCTGCCGACTCTGTAGCTACAAGGCCAAGCAGAAGTTCCAGGTGGTCAAGCACGTGCGCAGACACCACCCTGACCAGGCTGACCCCAACCAGGGTGTGGGCAAAGACCCCACCACCCCCACAGTACATCTGCAGGACGTGAAACTGGAGGATCCTCCTGCTCCTCCTGCTCCCCCCACTGGACCTGAGGGCTGAGGGCCTACCCTACTCCCCACACAGGAAGAACATACAGATGTGCAAACTGGGACTGGAGCTAGCCAGAGGATATTGGGATCTAAGGGAGGACTGGCTTTGGGGTGTCAGTGTGACCAGAACCCCCCTGGGACTCTGGCCATAGTTCTTTTAAATTAACAGCCCTATAAATGATAGACATGGACTAAAGCATTTATTTCTTCAGGAGCACTGTGGTTTTAACCTGTGAATGAATTTCCAGTTTTCTTTACTATTGTTACAGCATAGTCCCTGGCTATAAGGTCTTGGTTTTCTTTGGTCCATCTTCTCCTTCCTTCTTATTGTATCAAGTCCTATTTTCTTTCACCATTTTCAAAAGAGTTGTACATAATTGCATGTGTTCTTGTGCCTAGTGCTCTATAAAGCATGTTGAAGAGAATAATTGCCCATTAGCAGACTTAAGTCCCTATCTTGACATTTCCAGGCTTTCATTTTGATTTGCCCTATCTCCTCTGCTCTTGTTTTGTCTCTTCTACCTTCACTCAGAGAGATTCTGAAACAGACCCAGGTCTACCTTCCCTCTGCCCTTAAGGCTGTCCTGGACCTTGCCTTGCTCCCTGTTTCCAAGCTGCTTTGTGTGTCAGCAGAAGAGGATTCCCACCCTGTCAGCACCCTGGAAGCAGCTTTAGTCATCATAGGAAAGACAGGCTCAACAGCTGCAGTAAGAAGTACAAGTATCAAGGCAGTGTGAAAGGCATATAGCTGGGAGCACAAGCTCTAAGACAGTATTTCAGGTGAACAGCTGTGACTACACCTCTTATCCCACCCACTACAAGCCTCTCTTCTGTGTCCTTCCTGTGTATCACATGAAGGAGCCCTTGGAAACCTTGTTTCTCTACCCTTTCCCTGTCCCACCCCAGGTCTTATACCTCCTCTTCTTGCCCAACAATGACAGACTGTAGTACAGAAGCCAGTTTGGAGAGAGAAGCTCTTTTTATACCAGCTAAGAAGCAGCAGTCCAGTGGAGCCTAAGATCTGAGCAACGTTCTCCAAAGAGTCATACAGTCCTGGAGTCAGACATCTTTCCCAGCCTCTGCCTGGGAACCTTGAAGATATGTCTTTCCCTTGGTCTGGGCTTTGAGGAGATCAAGAGTTGGAGGCATCATGCTTCTGTAGATTTCTCTTCAAGCCCCTGTTTCTAGTAGAATCTGCTTTTGCACCATAGTTGATTAGCCGTAGGTTTGAGAATGGGGCTGAGCCTAGGGCAAGAAGAAGGAATAAATTCCAGTATAGAGAATACACAGGAAAGGGTAAGAAAGAAATGCTTATGAAAACAAAGAAAAGGTAAGGAGATAAAAGATCAGGTTCTAGATTTGCTAAAGGAGGGCAAAGTAATTTTGTGTCTGGGAATGCACAGTCCAAAACTTGGTTTTCACCACCTTCATTTGTTCTCCCAGGAAGCATCCTTCCAGGTTTTTCTCACTAAAGCCAGTGCATCCACCCCTGCTATAGAGTACCGACCTTAGGATTCATCTAACTCCAGGTCTTCACGCATGCAGATATACACAAAGAGGGAAGCTGGGTGAAGGCTGGTGCCATCCTTGGAGCGCAGGTGTATGTGGCGGTAGCCTGGAAATAGGCAGGACTGTTAGGAAAGTAGCTAGGGTTGGGGTATTGGCCAGGGAGCCAATAACTGTCTTACCTTCTTTTACACAGGTCCAAGGCAGGGTGTACTGACCAAGAAAGTCATTCCAAGTTTTCCGGTTATAATCCTTTACCACAAAACGCAATATAGCAAGTTCAGGCACCTGGACCTGGAAACACAGTGTCTGCCCCCAGTGTGGATTGAAACCTGAAGTGGAGATGAGATAAAGGAATTGGCATTGACTTTCCTTAGGCCCATACTGAGTTGCCTTCCCTGCACTCATATAATGTAGATGGTAGTCAGGATTTTACAGGTGAGGAAACAGGTACAAAATGCAGAAGCAGGGGCTGAGAGATGGCCCAGCAGTTAACAGTGCTCACTGCTTTTCCAGAGGACCCAAGTTCAGTTCCCATATTGGGTGGCGCGCACAACTACCTGTAACTCAAACCCCAGGAGATCTGGTGCCGCCTTCTCACACACACATAATAAAAAGTTTAAAAGCTTAGCTGGATGTGGTGGCACACATCTTTAATTCAAGCACACAGGAGGCAGAGGCAGAAGCAGGTAGATCTCTTCATTTCATGGCCAAAAGTTCTAGGCCAGCTGGGGCTACAGAGAGACCCTGTCTCAAAAAGACCTAAAAAAAAATAGTAATAGGGCTGGAGAGATGGCTCAGCAGTTAAGAGCACTGACTGCTCTTGCAGAGGACCCGGGTTCAGTTCCCAGTACCCACATGGCGGCTAAGAACCATCTAACTCCAGTTCCAGGGGAATCTGATGCCCTCTTCTGACCTCTGTGGCATTGCACGTCACGGGTGCACCAACCTACAAGCAGACAGTACACTCATACACATAAAAATAATAATAATTTAAATCTTAAAAAGCAGTTCACAAGCTTCTAAAAGAGGTCCAGGATTCTTTGTACTGTTCCACATTGCCTCCCATAGGGGTACATAGTTACACGGACCACACCTAATGGAGGACAGACAGAATACAAGGGAATCAGCACTCAGGTCCTGTCTTCCTTCCCCACTGTCCAATCTCACCATTGTTCTCCACATAGTTGGTCTCTTGCTGCCTTGTGTCTTCAGGAACACCAAAGAGCTGTACTTTAACCAGTGGATCCACAATGGACTTCTCTTTAGTGTCGTCCACTTTGGGTAGTCGCTGACCACTGATCACCTGCAAGCAGGGCACTGGAGCTCTGAGTTACTGCTCGGCCCAGCCCTCCCTCACCCACCTTTCAGACCCCAGAGAAGACATGGGACTTGCACTACAGCTTCGTAATTTGCAGAACTAATCCTACATAGGTAGTATATTTTAGTATTGAACCTGAAATCATAAATGAATCAGAATGGAACTTTAAAGCAGGCACGCCAATGACAACAGCTTCTTCTGTAGCACTGCGCACCAGGAGTTATAAGCACATGATTTTTTTTTTTTTTAAGCTGGGTCTCCAAGCAACCCCAGCTGGCCTGGAACTCACTATGTAGACCATACTGGCTTTGAACTTACAGAGATCTGCCTGCTTCTGCCTCCCACACTGGGATTAAAGGCATGCGCCACCGTGCCCAACTATACATCCTGTGTGCTAGATAGTAGAATTACCCTGTTTTGTAGATGAGTATTCTGTAAAAGTTAAAGAACTTGCCCCAGGTTACCCAACTAGGAAGTGGGTTTGAAACTAGGCAGTTGGCTCCAAAGTCTGTGCTGTTGAATCAGGCTATCCTCTTATGAAAAATTTTCAACCAGTTACCCTCCTGATAAATCAAGCCAGCTCTTCCTCCATTTCTATGCCAGCTGTCCCAGGTTCTTCCCAATAGTTTCTCTCATACCTGGACTAAGAGTATTTGGGCCTTAAAAAGGCTGATGGGCTTCTCAGGGTCGAAGCGGCTCAAGGTATCACGCAGGAATTCTGGTTTCAGCACATAGCCACAGCCACCATTCTGGTAGAAGAAGCCATCACAGATGTCCATGGCATGCCCTGCAGTCTGCATATTCATAGCCACTGAGACCCCAGAGGGGAGATGAAAAAAAAAGAAGAAAATTCACCTTGGGAGCTAGGCATGGTGGTGCACACTTATAAACCCAGAGCTTAGGAGGCAGAGGCAGGACCACCACAAGTTCAAGGCCATCCTGACATACATAGCAAGTACTAGGCCAGTCAGGACTATATATAAGACCCTGTATATATGTATATACTGTGCCCATGTATGTGTTTTACATGCATACATTCTCAACCTTCTAGCCTCTTTCGGGGGATTAAGAAAACACCAGTTTTAAGAGTGCCTTGTGGGAGGGGCTGGAGAGAGCTCAGCCTTTAGAGCACTTGCTGCTCTTGCAGAGGACCCAGGTTTGATCCTGGCACCCACATAGCAGCTCAGAATCATCTGTAGCCAGGCGTGGTGGTGCATGCTTTTAATCCTAGCACTTGGGAGGCAGAGGCAGGCGGATCTTTGTGAGTTCAAGGCCAGCCTGGTCTATAGAGTGAGCTCCAGGACAGCTGGGGCTACAGGGAGATCCTGTCTCTAAAAGACAAAAAAAAAAAAAATCATCTGTAGCTTCAGTTTCAGGGGTCCATTGTCTTGTGGTCTCAGCACTGAGTACACATGATGATGTGCTTAGTCATATACATGCAGGCAAAACTCACAAAGACATAGAACTCACTATGTCGACCAGGATGGCCTTAATCTCACAGAGATCCTCCTGCCTCTGCCTCCCAAATGCTGAGATTAAAGACATGTGCCACCATGCCTGGCCAAAAGTAATAAAATATTTGAAAAAAAATAAAGCCAGGCATGATGGCACATGCCTTTAATCCCAACACTCAGGAGGCAGAGGCAGGTGGATCTCTGTGAGTTCAAGGCCAGCCTGGTCTACATAGAGAGTTCCAGGACAGCTGGAGCTACAGGAAGACCCTGTCTCAAAAAGACCAAGAAAATAAATAAAAGAGTGCCTGCAGAAGCTAGGTAACACATACTTAGGAGACTGAGGGGAGGGAGACTGAGAGTTTGAAGCCAACCTGGGCTACAAACAATAAACAAGATCCTTAAAACAGTACCTGGTAGAGACATCTCAATAAATAGGCCCACTTTTATCACCTTCCTCACCCTAGCACTCCTTAAAGTGGCCTCACTTCCCCTAGGGAACTTGCCTCCCATCAGCTCCTCCACTCCCTCCTCCCTGTCCCTGCTGCCTCCTCACCCATCTGGCAGCCTGCATTCCAGAGTTCCTGGGGGTTGTAGTTGGAAGAGTCTGTCCTCAGACCACTGGGATATACACGGCATAACTGCCAGGCACTGTGCTGTACAAACTCATTGCCTGTAAAAAGGTATAAGAAGGGAGGTGGAAGTTCATTCTGTCTGTCTGAGGTAGGTCCTCCCAATTTCCTGGTTCCAAGGACTCCATCCATCCATTCACTTCACTTCTCTTGAAATCTGAGGCTGGCTCCAGAAGGCTTCTGTGTGCCTCTAGTCTGTTCCATCCAGGCCAGCTCCCCCCAACACACAAGTTTTCTTTCCCTTAGAGCCTTATACCCACAATTCATAAATCTTTTCCTTTGTGGGCTGGGGATGTAACTTGGTAAAATGCTTACCTAGTAGACCCTGGGTTTGCCTTCAAGCACTGCATGAACCAGGTGGTGGTGCACACCTGTAATCCCAGTAGTTGGAAGGCAGAGACTAGAGGTTTAAAATGATCCTCAACTACAGAGTGAGTTCAAGGTCAGCCTTTGGCTATGTAAGGATGTCTCAAAAATAATAATAGTAACTTTTATCTTTGCCTGTTCTGAGAATTTCTTAGTGCCTTCATCTCTCCATTACTTCCTTGTCTTGTTTCTTGGGACGTGCTGCCTGTCCATCAGGCTTGAACCTACCCACCCACTTCTTTCCCTGTCCTTCCATTTTGAGCCTGACCTGCCTCCTTGATAAGGTGCCTGGCTTTGGTCTCAGAGAAGGACGATATATCATAGGCATTGTAATTTTCCCTGGAATGAGTGAAGCTGTGGAAGGAGACATTTCTCAAGTAGACAACCAGCGCAGACAGGGCTGGGTACAAGATGGGCGTGCAATTCTGGAGGAGAAAATGAAAAGGAAGATGGTATTGAATCTTGAGTGATCTGCAGGAAGAAGCTAATGGCCATCCAACCTGAGCCTCTGCCCGATACCCCCCACCCCCAACTGCATTCTCCCTCCTGCCTCACCTGCTTGGACAAGAGAAGGGACCCAGCAATGGAACTAGAAGGCTGGGCCATAACATGACCACAGATAGGCAGACAAGACAGCGGGCACATCACAACCTGGGGGTGAGGATGGGAATAAAGGCAGTCTGCATATTCCACTGGGGTTGTTTTCAGACTCTGGGTTTGAAAAGTCTGCTCTATGTTACATCTTGGGTAGCCTGTCAGTTTTTTGTTTTTTGTTTTTTTGTCTTTTCTTTCTTTTTTTTTTTATGTTAATTATGTTTTTTTTTTATTTTTTGTTTTCTTTTTTGGTTCTTTTTTGCAGCTACTGGGTCTCCCTGTTGAGCCAGTAGTCCTGGAACTCACACTTGTCAGACCAGGGCGTGGCCCTAAATCACACAAGATCGCCCTGCCCTGATGCCGTCCCACAGTGCTAGAAACAAAGGCCCAGACTCGGCCACCAGTACGCCCGGCTTTTTTTGTCTTGTTTCCAAGACAAAAGGTCCCCCTGTGCTGGCCGGCTGTCCTGGAACTCCACTATGTAGACCAAGGATGGCTATGAACTCACAGAGATCCACCTGCCCCTGCCTCCCAAGTGCTGGGATTAAAGGCATGTGTCACCACGCCCAGCTCTATTGTTTTTAAGCAGAGCAGAAAGGCATCAGTCTCCCTAACTCTCTCTCTCTCTCTCTCTCTCTCTCTCTCTCTCTCTCTCTCTCTCTCTCTCTCTATTTTTTTTGACTTTTTGAGACAGGGTCTCCCTATGGCCTAGAACTCAGAGATCTGCCTGTCTTTGCCTCCTGAGTGCGTGTGCCACCACACCCAGCCCTAACTCTCTTAAAACAAATGATCAATAATATTTGGTCAAAATGTACATGAACCTAGACAGATGTCAAGGTATACAGGTAGTCATAAAATTCACACCTGTAAGGATATGAGGGTCCCAGAGTGTTATCTTTAGATTTATCTCCTTAATTCCCATTGCCATCCCTAGACATGGCAGCAGACTTAAACACCACAGCCTCAGAGAAAACAGGATAAGCCAGAAGTCAGTGAGCCAGCCAAGCAATGTACACAAAAGAAAGACATGCAGCCCAAATCAGATCTTGGGGTCCCACCAATGGCACCTGTTCTCCCTTGGCCTCCCTTTCCCCATGCAGAAATACAGCATATTCCCCATCTCAGATTTCCTCTTCCTGTTCATCTTCAGATACTTTTGGCTCTTCCCCAAAATTAAATTTTATGTTTTCCAAGAAGCTTTCTCTAAGCCCATTGTAGCCAAAGTCACAGTAATCAGTCCAGTAATTTAGCCAATAAAATGACTACACACACACACACTCAGGTGGTCTTCAAACTTGCCTGTAAGGACACTGTGACTAACAAAGATGTGTCCTGAGTCACCAAGCTCCATCATCTCTCCCTTCCTTGTCTTCTTTCTTGGAATTAACTTGCCTATCCATCAAGCCTGAACCTCCCCATGCTACTTACAAGGCCCCAGGAGATTGTCAAATTAGGGTTTCAATTAGAATTGTTCAACATTTATCTTTTTTTTCAACATTTATCTTATTTTGAATAGTAAGCTTCTGTTTTAAGGTTTCAAGAAGTTGGAGAGCCCCTGCGATAGATGTGCCCATGGCCCTGAAGTATATACGGTGATGCCTTAGATTCTTATGCTTCTTTTAGGGCCATTTTTCTCTTTGACACTCTACCCTGGCTGGCTCTAGTCTCTTCAGAAACCAGTCCTCAGCTTTTGATGCATGCTAACCAAATGCCATGGCAGAAAGACCAGTCCTGACATACCTTCTTTTTTTTCTTTTTCCTATAGGTTAGCTTCTGGGACTCAGGCTGAAGCTGAGGTTGAGGCTGAGACTTGGACTCACAGTAGGGGTCTTCCTCCAGCTCTTCTTCCTCTTCTTCATCCTCAGTATCCTCAAGTGTTAACTTTTTCCCTTTCAACAAGATCTTCCCTCGAAGCATCTAGGGGAAAAAAATTAAGAGGCCCGTCTACTCGTCAGCTTGAGTCCCTCCTGAAGACAATGTTGGTCCCACTGTCTCAAAGAAGAAAGTGAGGAGTCAGAATTTCCCCCCAAAGATAGATTACTTGATATGTATGGTAGAGATTCACTTATTTTCAAACAAACTTATATCTCTAACCCTATGGGGAAAAAAATTCCCTCCCTCATTTTTGTTTTTGATTTTGTTTTTCCTTTGAGACAGGGTCTCCCTGTAGCCCCAGCTGGCCTGGAACTTGCTGTGTAGACCAGGCTGACCTTGAACTCACAGAGATCCACCTGTCCCTGCCTCCCAAGTACTGGGATTAAAGGCATGTGCCACCATGCCTGGCCCTCAATATTTTACACACTGAAAACTCCCTTAGATTAAAGATTTACATCTATAAAGAGCATAAGAATATGAAGAAAGATAGTATTTTTGAGCAATACTATGATGGAAGATCCTTCTGAAATATAATATGAAGCTGGGAGTCATGGCTCATGCTTGTCCCAGCACCCAGGAGGCTGAGGCAGGAGGACTAGATGCTAGAAAGTGCCAAGTGTGCAAGTGCCAAGTATGCATGCCTGTAATCTAACACTCAAAACAACAAACAGAAGTCCTTGTTTTCAATGTTTACCATTATGAGTCATCTCACTCATGGAATTATTTGAGGTCATTATCTTCTGTTGATTGGAATATAATTTTGTATTTCTTTCTAGAAGGTAACTTGGCAATAACAACCAAAATTGCACTATATGAGATGCTGGGGGTCAAACCCAGGGCTTTGTACATGCTAAGTACTCTACCAAACTGAGCCACACTCCCTGCTCCTATCAACAGATTTTCTAAAAGCTTAGATAAACATATATATTATATGTATATATTCATATTAGAAAAATCCAGAGGCAGGCAGATCTCCTGTGAGTTCGAAGGGCCAGGCCATGGTGCTATTGAGTGGGAGCTGCCAGGCGGCAGGCTGGGGCTGAAGGGAGGACGCCTGACTCAGAAAATGTCAAAAAAGGGCTGGAGAAGATGGTTCAGGCGCTGGATTTTATGAAGCACACTGACTGCGTCTTCGCAGACGCGAACCACAAATCAATTTTCCCCCCCGCACTGGTAAGCGTGGCTAAAACCTTCTTGTAAGCCAGGGCCGTGGGTGGTGGCATAGCTTTTAAACTCCTGCAAGCCATCTCAGGAGGCCAGAGGCAGCCGGCGGGAAATCTCTTCTGAAGTTAAAGGCCGAAATCTAAAAGGACAGCGCTTAAAAGGCACCCATGGGGCTGAGCAGAGGGAGACTCTGTGTCAAAAAAATCAAAAAAAACAAAAAAAAAAACGAAATACATACACTATACACATATAAAAGTTTACTATATAACAGTGAGACAAATGTCCTTAACCAGGCAACCATCAGGTAGGCAAAATTGTACAAAAAATAAATAAATAAAAGCCAGTGCCAAGACATGGGCTCTCTCTTAAAAAAGTATTATATATATATATATACTATATAGTAGATATATATATATAGTAGTATTGAAAGTTATAAACAACCTAAGTCCTGACCAAATGTGCAACTGATTGATTTAGTAAGCAGCTTACTAAAGAGCAATTAGCAAGGAAAATATACATGAAAAGATGCTCATGCTGTATATTAGAAGAAGAATGGATCATGAGCCCATTCATGATTTTTCTTTTTTGCATTTTTGAGACAGGGTCTCCCTGCAGCCCTATCTGGCCTGGAGCTCACTAAATAGACCAGGCTGGGGGCTGGAGAGATGGCCTAGCTGTTAAGAGTGCCGACTGCTCTTGCAGAGGACCTGGGTTTGATCCTCAGCACCCACATGGCGGCTGAGAACCGTCTGTAACTCCAGTTCCAGGGGAATCCAACACCCTCTTCTGACCTCCTCGGCATTGCACGATACAGGTGCACAAACTTACATGCAGACAGTACATTCATACACATAGAAATAAATAAAATTTAAAAAATAGACCAGGCTGGCCATGAACGCACAGAGATCTGCCTGCCTCTGGATTTTTCTAATATGAATATATACATATAATATATATGTTTATCTAAGCTTTTAGAAAATCTATTGATAGGAGCAGGGAGTGTGGCTCAGTTTGGTAGAGTACTTAGCATGTACAAAGCCCTGGGTTTGACCCCCAACATCTCATAAACTGGGTGTGGCATCACGTAACTGTAATCCTAGTAACTTGAGAGGTAGAGGCAGGAGGACTAGAAGCTGAAGCACACCCTTAATTACATAGTGAGTTTGAGGCCAGCCTGGCCTCATTTTATGAGAACCTGTCTTTTTTTATGACAAACTACTTTTTTTTCTCATTCTTTGATTTTATGCATATACCAAAAATTCCTACATCTGAAAATAAATAGTAGCTTAATTCTAGAACCTGTTAAAGGATTCACAATATAAGAGCACAGTTGTTTTCAGATCACAAGGAATATAACGTTAATGTTGCTCAGTTTGCCTTACAGCTAGGCAGTTGGTGCTGGCATCCACAGGTGAGGGATACCATTCATTTTTCTGGGACTGTGTTACTTCACTTAACATAATATCTTCTGCCGGGCATGGTGGCGCACGCCTTTAGTCCTAGCACTTGGGAGGCAGAGGCAGGCGGATCTTTGTGAGTTCAAGGCCAGCCTGGTCTACAATGTGAGTTCCAGGACAGCTGGGGCTACAGGGAGACCCTGTCTCGAAAAGACCAAAAAAAAAAACAAAAACATAATATCTTCTAGTTCGGCCATACCACCCTGAACATGCCTGATCTCGTCTGATCTTGGAAGCTAAGCAGGATCCGGCCTGGTTAGTAGTTGGATGGGAGAACCTTTCTTTAAAAAAAAATAGGAGCTGAAGGTATACTCAGTGGTAGAACACATGCTTAGCATGCGTGAAGCCAAGCTCAGTGATCAATGGAAATAAATATACTGAGCTGGTGAGATGGATCAGCAGGTAAAGGCACTTGCACCAAGCCTGATGACCTAAGTTCATTCCCTGGGACCCACATGTTGGAAGGAGAAAACTGACTCCTAAAAGTTATGTATGCCATGACAAGTGTACCGCCATTTCCCCTTCCCCACCACTAAATAAATTTAATAAAATAATTATAAAAAGAAAAGGAATCTATTGTTACTATTATGAAAGAGTTGGAATTACATTCTTTATTTTGCTTGTATAGTCTACACAAATTATAAACTATCAAGAAAGTAAGGGTTAGAGATGTAGCTTGGTTAGTGAGTGTTTGCCTAGGATGCAGGAAGCCCTGGGTTCGATCCCCAGCGCATGGTGGCACACACCTGTAATCCTAACACTTGAGAGGTAGAAACAGGAGAATCAGTAGTTCAAAGCCAACTCTGACTATATAGGGGATTTCAGACTGGCCTAGCTCTATGAGACCTTGTTTCAAATTTTAAAAAAAAGTTGTCTATAGGCATTTAGAGCAAGATGGTCCATCTAAAGATAGAAAGAGGGCTGGAGAGATGGCCTAGGTTAAGAGCGCCGACTGCTCTTGCAGAGGACCTGGGTTCGATCCCCAGCACCCACGTGGCAGCTGAGAACCGTCGTTAACTCCAGTTCCAGGGGAATCCGACACCCTCTTCTGACCTCTGTGGCATTGCACCACACAGGCGCACAAACCTACCTGCAGACAGTACATTCATACACATACGAAAATAAATAAAATTAAAAAAAAACTTGCTTGTTTAAAAAAAATAAAGATAGAAAGAAGAGAACAAGAGCTGGGCATGGTGGCACATGCCTTTAATCCCAGCACTTGGGAGGCAGAGACAAGCAGATCTCTGTGAGTTCAAGGGCAGCCTGGTCTACAACATAGCAAGTTCCAGGGCAGCTGGGCCTACAGGGAGACAGTCTCAAAAATAACAACAACAACAAAAAGACAGAAGAAAGAAGAGAACAAGAGGAATATGGAAGGAGGAACCTTGATGAGGGAGTGTGGAGGCCACAGTAGAGGCTGACTGGGTTCACCGGGTCCTTACCTCTGGTGAGGGCAGCTGATTGAACAGCCCATCCAACTCCAATGTGGTGGTCAGCAACTGCTCCCCTAGTATCTCAGTCAGTTGTTGTGCCATGGTTTCCTGCTGTTCCCAGCTGCAGTGGTTCTCCAGAGACAAGATGAGTGGGTAGTCTGACATCTGGTAGACAAAGGGGATGCTGCGTTCAGAGTTCTAAAACCCTATAACCTCCTCCAAAACCTGGGTTCCTAGACACCCACCCTTCATGAACTCAAATGAGTACACTAATTACCAAACTGCTACAGAGCTCAGTGAGAATTTGATGACCACACCTTGGGACATATCCACATCTAAGGGTTACAATTGATACCCCAAATCTTGTATGGATGCAAAATCTAACCCAGGTCCCTCTGAGATCTTTGGGTTTTCAGGGTCAGCATGGGTAACAGGCCATCCTTCTAATTGTGAACTCACATTGTACTCTCACACTTTCATATCTAGATTCCTATTGTTACCCAGCCCAACTCAACAGTTTCTGATCCCCTATCCACTCTCTCCTAGATAGGTAATAATTGTTTTGTTTTGTTTTGTTTTTGTCTTTTCAAGACAGAGTCTCCCTGTAGCCCCAGCTGTCCTGAAACTCACTCTGTAGACCAGGCTGGCCTTGAACTCACAAAGATCCACCTGCCTCTGCCTCCTAAGGGCTGGGATTAAAGGCGTGCGCCACCACGCCTGGCTGAAACTTCTTTTATACATATCATGCCATTTCCAGTAACTGTCCCCATGGCCTTCCACCTTCTCTATCATTTTCTCAGACCTCCTGCCTTATTTAGTGCTGTTCCCAACCTGGGGCTAGTACCTGGAAGGCGTACTGTGCTAATGTTGCCAAGACGTCTTTCAACAGGATACGGGAGGTCAGGGTATGTCCATGGTAAACAACGGGCTCCCCGTCAGGCCCATCCCATACATCCACCTCCACACAGCGGCACCCTCGCTTCAGGGCCCTGCAAGAACCCAAAGCCCCCAGAGGCAGGAGAGGTCAGGATATGACCTGGGGAGTCTCTTCCCATCTGGAAAGATCACTAGCACTTATCTTCTATTCAGACCCCTTCAGATAACATTTTCATGGAGGCTTCTATGGACATGACTGCTGCTCACATTAATATTCACGAAGCCCCAATGCATGGTCCTCCTTAGCATATTGCACATGGCCTCACTATACCTCCACTGCTCTGGTTGCGTGTACCAATATAGCACCCAGGGAATTCAACACCCTCCTCTTATTTTTTGAAATTTTTCATTTTTATTTTATGTACATGACTGTTATGCATCTATATAAGTACACACGTGTCATGCAGGGCCTGCCAAGGACAGGAAGGGCGCATCAGATACCCTGGAACTAGAGTTACAGACAGTTGCTAGTGTGGGTGCTGAAATTTGAACCTGGGTCCTCTGCAAGAGCAGCCAGTGCTCTTATCCACTGAACTATCTCTCCAGCCTCATTGTTTTTTTTTTAAAACAGGGTCTCACCATGCAGCCCAGGTAGCACAGAACTTGTAGTACTCATGTACTGGGATTAGGAATGTGTGTGCCACCCAGTTGCCTCTCTCCAAATGGGATTAAAGCTGGGGTCTCACACATGTTCTACCCCTGAGCTACACTCCCAGTCCCTATTCTCACAACTATACTGTCTAAACTGAAAATCTGCATGTTTCACTCATTTTTGAGTAAAATTTCAGCTCATTTTTGTAGCCTTTAAGCTTCTTGGTCAGTTCCTAGCTCTACACCACTATCTTGACTTATTTAATCTCATTCATTATGCATCACAATAAAAGCAACTATCAGGGCTGAAGAGATGGCCTAGCAGTTAAGAGCCTCGACTGCTCTTGCAGAGGACCTGGGTTTGATCCCCAGCACCCACATGGCAGCTGAGAACTGTCTTTAACTCCAGTTCCAGGGGAATCCCAGACCCTCTTCTGACCTCCGCGGCATTGCATGACACGGGTGCACAAACCTACAATGCAGACAGTACATTCATACACATAAAAAATAATAATAAAAAAATAAAATCAACTACCACTTATTAGCTATTGACACATAGATTATCTCCTTTAGTCAGCACAAGGACTCTGATAGATTAGGCACCATTATCACGTTTTCTTTATAGATAGGGAAACCAAGTCATACAGAGGTTAATTATCCCCAGAACACTAAAGGAGCTAGAATTTGACCTAAAATGGATTGACTCCAAAACTGGCTTTTTATTCTTAAGCTCTATTGCCTTCCCTTTAAAACATTCAGTTTATGTAAAACGAATGTCAAAAGATCAGCAGCCTGCAAAAGCATTTTGAAAAGCAAGCCTCGGGGCTTTAAAGGAGAATGAAGTTTCCTAAGTTATAAAGATGAAAAGTGGGTTCCAGTGCACCATAACCCCCCCAAAATGTCAGCATGCCTTAAATTTTAAGTTTCATATCTTATGAAAAAGAGAGGAATTCTATTTATCCATAGGATCTCATTATTATTTTCCTACCCATCTTCGGTATTTTCTCCAAGTGTCTTAGATACCAAGGATCTCCAGCTTCTAAGACCCCTCTATCTCAGTTCCTATTATCTACCTGCAGTACCCCTTAGTTTTTCATAGGAGGTCCAGCTCATGAGCTGGACCCCTTCTCTATCACCACTGTACCGTATGTATCCTTCAATGCTGCTCTGGCCACAAAGCTGGTCCCCCACTAGGTAGGTGTTGTGAGAAGAGTTAATGAAGTAGTGGCTCAGAGGTTGAGTCATATCCTGGTAGACAGGCAGGCAGTCTGGGTTGAAGATGTCTCCGTCCTTCGAGCAGAGGTAGCTAAGGAAGCCATCCATGCTTAGCACATGCCGCAATTTGCCTAGGACATGGAGTGGGAAGCTCTGAGTGGAGATCTGGCACCCACAGCCCTCTACAGCGCCATCTCTTGGGAGTCCTGTCCTTCAGATGGCCTTTCTCAGTCTGCAGATCCCAAACTTCCTCCCCATTTAAGTCACTCACATGGTTAAAGAGAATCATTAAGATCACTCTATGCTTTGAGTTGCAGATCTTTCCCACTTCTCTGGCTTCCTTCCTTCCTTCCCCCCCTTCCTCCTTCCAACCCTCCTTCCCTCTGCCCCTTCCTTCCTTCTTTTGCTTTTGTTGTGGTTGTTGGGTTCTTTTTTTGTTGTTGTTTTTTGTTGTTGTTGTTGTTGTTGTTGTTTTGGTCTTTTCGAGACAGGGTCTCCCTGTAGCCCCAGCTGTCCTGGAACTCACATTGTAGACCAGGCTGGCCTTGAGCTTAAGATCTGCCTGGCTCTGCCTCCCAAGTGCTAGGATTAAAGGCATGCGCCACCACGCCCAGCTTGTTGTTGGTTTTTGAGACAGGGTCTAACTACATAGCCCTGGCTTACCTGGAACTCGCTATGTAGACCAAGCTGGGTCTCAAGCTCACAGAGATCCTCCTGCCTCTGCCTTCTGAGTGCGGGAATAAAGGTGTACACTACCACACCCCACTCGCTTTCTTTGCTTCTATTTTTCTATAATTCTTTATTATTTATTTTGTCTGTATATATGTGTGTGTATGATAGGGGCAGTGTGTATAGTACAGTATGTGTATAAAGTTTACAGGACAATTTGTTAGGAGCCAGCTCTCTCCTTCCATCACGTGAGTCCCACAGGATCAAACAGGTTGTCAGGCCTGGCAGCAAGTGCCATTATCCACTGAGCCATTTTGCTGTTCCTCTTTCCATTTTTTTTTTTTTTTTTTTGAGACAGGGTGTCCCTGTTGTACCCCAGCTGGCCTGGAACTCACTATGTAGACAAGGCTGGCCTTGAACTCACAGAGATCCGCCTGACCCTGTCTCTGGAGTGCTGGGATCAAAGGCATGTGCCACCACACCCAGGCCCCTTTACATTTTTGAGAGTGCTTTCTTTTTTGTTTAATTTTTAATTTATTTTGTATGTGTATGAATGTACTGTCTGCATGTAGGTTTGTGTACCCGTGTCGTGCAATGCCGTGGAGGTCAGAAGAGGGAATCGGATTCCCCTGGAACTGGAGTTAAAGACGGTTCGCAGCCGCCATGTGGGTGCTGGGGATCAAACTCCGGTCCTCTACAAGAGCAGTCGGCGCTCTTAATCACTAGGCCATTTCTCCAGCCCTAAGAGTACTTCCTTTTTTATTTATTTATATTTATTTATTTTATTTATTTATTTATTTTTTGGTCTTTTCAAGACAGGGTCTCCCTGTAGCCCCAGCTGTCCTGGAACTCACTCTGTACTTCCTTTTTAAACAAACTGTCTCTATTTCTATCACTAAAAAGCCATTGTAGAGGTACACATCTATAATCTCAGCACTTAGGAGATGGAGGCAGGAGAATCTTGAGTTTGAATTTAAGCCAGCTTTGGCCACATAGTAAAGTCCTATTTCCAAAAACAAAGCATTCAGGGGCTGGAGAGATGGCTCAGCGGTTGAGAGCACCAGGTGCATGCCTTTAATCCCAGCACTCAGCACTTGGGAGGCTGAGGCAGTTGGATCTCTATAAGTTCAAGGCCAGCCTGGTCTACAGAGTGAGCTCCAGGCCAGCTGGTACTAAAGGGAGACCCTGTCTCAAAAAAAGACAAACAACAACAACGACAACAAAAAATACTCTAGGGGCTGGAGAGATGGCTCAGCGGTCAAGAGCGCCGACTGCTCTTGCAGAGGACCTGGGTTCAATTCCCAGCATCCACATGGTGACTGAGAACCGTCTTTAACTCCAGTTCCAGGTCAATCTGACACCCTCTTCTGACCTCTGCGGCATTGCATAACACAGGTGCATGAGCCTACATGCAGACAGTACACTCATACACATTAAAAAAAAAAAAAAACTACTCTAGTCCAGTGCTGCTAAACAGACTATTCACAGTGCTGGAAATGTTTTGTTCTGCAGTGTTGGATATGGGAACCTCGGATACATACAGCTATGAACACTTGAAATATGGCTAGTATGATGGGGGCACTAACCTTAAAGTTTTGATTTCAGTCCATTTGAATGTACAAGGAAACTAAAGCCTATATAGAGAATTGAAGTCAGAACCTTTGTGGGCTTGCCAAAATGCCTGTGCTTTCTTCCTTGGGCTGTACAGCTACATGACTGTCTATACATTCCTGTGGTGTTTTGGAAAGCATTTGTCAATATCTCCTTAGATTGTGCTCTTGTTGAAGAAATGGCCCTTTGACTTCTTTGATAGTCGTAACTCTTCTGAGCACAGACTTCATACAACAATGGCTAGCACTTACTGAGCACTTGATCCATGCCAAGGTCATTACATACAGCAACTCACTAATACAGTGAGGTCAGTATTATAATACAGTCTACCATGACAAATTAGCTACTTGCAATGGAGGAGCTGGGATTTGAACTCAGTCAGTCACATGTCAGAGCCATGCTGTGCATCGACGGGCAGTGCAGACTCACTGAGGACAATGTTGCTGCAGAGAGGGCTGGTTGGGAATTAGGATAACCTGACTCTCAGGACCATCTCCCCTTGATCCATCCTTGACAAATCCCAAAGACAGTGGAGAATGGCAGGAATTTGCATAGGAAGTTTCAGTTAAAAGTTCCATTCTCAACATCGTTGCACTGGAACTCAGTTCTCAATACATGCACTTTGGGGAACACATTCAAGCAACAAATAAAATTAATGTATACTAGATCCTGCTCTGAAAGAGAAGATCCTATTTTTAACCTTCTGACACTTTTTTTTAGTTTCATATTCTGGATAGGCAGGGCTATAAACACCTGTAATCCCAGCTTTCTGGAGCCTGAAGGTGGAGGATGGCCCTGAGTTCAGGGCCAGCTAGGGCTACATAGCAATACCCTCAAAAACTAAAACAACGGAGTCTGTGACACATGACTATAATCCTAGCATTTGGCAGGTGGAAGCAGAAAGATCCTTGAACAAAGTTCAAGGCTAGCCTGGGCTACTTGAGATTCTACTTCAAAAAAGAGAAAATGTTTTTGTTTTTATTTTTTTTAATTTTTTTAAATTTATTTTTCTCTATGTGTATGAATGTACTGTCTGCATGCAGGTCTGTGGACCCGTGTTGTGCAATGCCGCGGAGGTCAGAAGAGGGTGTCAGATTCCCCTGGAACTGGAGTTCTCCTGGAATTGGAGTTTCAGACGGTTCTCAGCCAACATGTGGGTGCTGGGGATCGAACCCGGGTCCTCTGCAAGAGCAGTCGGCGCTCTTTACTGCTAGGCCATCTCTCCAGCCCCATGTTTTTGTTTTTAAAATCATTACTTAAGAGCAATGACCTTTCTTTTGTTTTTATTTTATTTGTGAGTGTGTATGAGTGTGATGTATATGCACATGTGTGTGAATGAGAGTGTGGAGGAGGATATCAGGTGTCTTGCTCTGTCACTCTCTACTTACTCCATTGAAACAAGGTCTTTCGGGGCTGGAGAGATGGCCTAGTGGTTAAGAGTGCCAACTGCGGGGACTGGAGAGATAGCCTAGCGGTTAAGAGCACCGACGCTCTTGCAGAGGACCCGGGTTCTATCCCCAGCACCCACATGGCGGCTAACAACCGTCTGTAACTCCAATTCCAGGAGAACTCCACGTTCCAGGGGGAGAACTTTCCAAGTTCCAGCGGGAATCCGAGGAACCCTATTCTGACCTCCGCAGGCATTGCACGACACGGGTGCACCAGACCTCCTGCAGGACAGTACATTCATTACACATACAAAGATAAAATTAATAATAACTAAAAAAAAAACAATTTAAAAATTAAAAAAAAAAACAAAAAGTAGTTTGCCAACTGCTCATGGCAGAGGACCTGGGGTTTGATCCCAGCACCACCAGGGGCCGGGCTGAAAACCCGTCTTTAATTCCAGTTCCCAGGGATCTGAGACCCTCTTCTGACCACCCTCTTCTGACCCTCCAGGGCATTGCCATGACATGGGTACACAAACAACCTACATTGCAGGGGACAGTACATTCATACACATATGACAAAATTAAAAAAAAATAAAAAAAAAAATTTTATTCTTAAAAAAAAAAAAAAAAAAAATAAAGGAAACAAAAAAAAAAAAACAGAAGAACACAAGGTCTTTCCATCCGAACCCAGGAAACTTACTAGGCTGGCAACCTGGTTACCCTCCCGTCTCTGCCCTCCCCAGGCATGAGTCTGTTATATAAAGGCATTTTGCCTTGGGGCATTGTTCTCTCTGTCTGGCTTTAAAAAACTATTTATTTTTTAATTTTAGGTATGTTTTTTGCCTGTAATAAAAAATATGTACCATACACCCTGAGTGAAAAATGCCACAGAGGCCAGGGAAGGGTGGCATCTGGCTTCCCTGCCACCACTGCAGCCCCCACCATATCTGGTCTCTTTTTTTTTTTTTTGACAGGCGCTCCTTATAGGGGCCCCAAGCTTGGCCTGGAACTCTCTATTAGACTAGGCTGGCCTTTGCTTGAAACTCCCAGAGATCCGGCCTCCTCTGTGGCTCCGAGTGGGCTAGGATTAAAGCGCATATGGCCATTCATTGCCCATCTTTTTTAAGGACTGTTCTTAGGCTTGGCCCATTTGTGGGGTGCTTCTGAGGAATCAACACGCAGGTACTCTTGCAGAGCAGTGGTTTGGTGTCTTTAAAACCACTGAGCCATCCTCTCCAGCCCCCATATTTCTGGGGCTTTGTTACAAGGGTTTGGTGAGGATTCTTGGGATATAAACTCAGGTCCTCAGGCTTACAGAGAAAAGGGAGGCGGGAAAGCACTCTACACCACCGGGGAAAAGCCGTTCTCTCTCACCCTTATTTTGCTTCTTTCCCCAACCAACATTTTTCCTACCTTTTATAAAATCGACTTATTAGTAATCGAGGCCCAATTTTTTACCGAAGGAGGAAAGGACAGAAAAGAAACGGGAGTATAATGAAGATGTTAGCAACATTTAGGGGATTTACTCGGCCAAAAGTCCTGTGTTTTGTTAAATTTTTCAATTGTTGTCGTGAGGGTGACCTATATTTATTAAGTGAGGGTTGGGAAAAAAAGTGCACTGTTAGGGGGGCTGGAGAGATACGTAAGGCCTAGCAGTTAAGAGCGGCCGACGGCTCTTGCAAAGAATGACCCGGGTTTGATCCCCCAGCGCCCACATGACGGCCGCCGAAGGGAGCCGTTCTGCAACTCCAATTTCAGAAGAATTCCAGTTCCAAGGGGATAGGAATCCGAACCCTCTTCTGACCTCCGCGGGGGCTTGACGACAGGGTCACAAGACTGCATTGGGCAGGGACAGTACAATTCAATAACCACATACAGAAAAGAAATAAAATTAAAATTAAAAATTAATTAAAACTTAAAAAAAAAATTCTTTAACAAAAAAAAAAAAAAAAAAAAAAAAAAAGAAAGAAAGTGCACTGTAAATCATTTACTATTAATGTGTAGCTTTCTCACACTCTGGAAGGAATAGAGGGATGGAAGTGAGCTGAGGGGACAAAGTAGAGGATAAAGAGGGCATATATGGGGACTGGAGAAATGGCTCAGTGGTTTGGAGAACTGGCTGCTCTTGCAGAGGACCAGGTTTGCTTCCCAGAACCCACATAGTTGCTAACAACTGTCTATAACTCCAGTTCCAGGGGATCTGATGCCCTCTTCTGACCTCAGTGGGCATTGCATGACACAGTGCACTTACACATCACACATGTAGCCAATACACTCATACACTGAAAATAAAATAAAATTTTTTTTTATTATTTTATGTGTATGAGTGTACTGTCTGCATGTAAGTAGGTGCACACCCATGTCATGCAATGCTGCGGAGGTCAGACAAGGGTGTCGGATTTCCCTGGAACTGGAGTTAAAGACGGTTCTTATCCGCCATGTGGTTGCTGGGAATCTAACCCGGGTCCTCTGCAAGAGGAGTTGGTGCTCTTAACTACTGAGCCATCTCTCCAGCCCCCCCTATATATTTTTTCTGTCTAGTGTCTATCCCTCCGGTTCTCCTTACCACTCTCTGAAGGCTCATATCGGTCAATCAATTCCAGAGCAAGGTCAGGGGCATTCTCTTTTTCTTTCTGTTTCTCTTTAAGGAAATCCACAAATTCCAGCAGAGTCAGCTTCTGCCCGTCAGATGAAAAGCTTTCAAATAGTTCCTGGACTTCAGTACGCTTAGTCAGTGCCTTATAGAAATGCACAAATTCTTCTCCATCCAGAGTATGAGTGTGGGACACATCTGCTGCCTGTAAGAGAAGGGTTAGCAGGGAGTGTATCAGCAGTGGGAAGTGTTATGACCTTCATTTGTCCTACAAGGGTAATGTGTGTGTGTGTGTGTGTGTGTGTGTGTGTGTGTGTGTTCCTATGTGTGCATGGAAGTCACAGGTCATTCTCAGGTATTGTTCCTCGGGAGTTGTCTGTCCATCTTGGTTTTGTTGTTGTTGTTGTTGTTGTTGTTGTTGTTGTTGTTGTTGCTGAGGCAGTGTTTCTCACTAGGATCTGGGGGGCTCAATGATTAAGTTAGGCTGTCTAACAAGCTTTGGAAATACACCTGTCTCTCTCTTCCCAGCACTAAGAAATTATAAGCACTCCTCACCACGCCTGGCTTTTTACCTGGGTGCTGGGATGTAACTCCAGTTCTTCTGTTTGCATGGCAAGGACTTACTGACTAGTCTTCTCCCTAACCCCTTTAAGGGCAAGCTTAGCATGCTTCTATAAAACTCCTACAAGCCAGGCATGGTGGTGCACGCCTTTAATCCTAGCACTTGGGAGGCAGAGGCAGGCGGATCTCTGCGAGTTCAAGGACAGCCTGGTCTACAAAGTGAGATCCAGGCAGCTGGGGCTACAGAGAGACCTTATCTCAAAAACACCAAAAAAAAAAAAAACCTCCCACAGAGCTCCTGATATTTCATATTCATAGAAACCACACCAATAGAGCCGGGCGTGGTGGTGCACGCCTTTAATCCTAGCACTTGGGAGGCAGAGGCAGGCGGATCTTTGTGAGTTCAAGGCCAGCCTGGTCTACAAAGTGAGTTCCAGGACAGCTGGGCTTCAGGGAGACCCTGTCTCAAAAAGACCAAAAAAAAATAAAATAAAATAAAATAAAAAAATAAAACATGACTAAGAATATACTGATCAAAAACCAAGAAAATGTCTAACATGTAACTTCAGGGTCTAAGTATCCCTGGCTGGCCTGGAACTCCCTATATAGAACAGGCTGGCCTAGAACTCACAGAGATCTGCCTGCTTCTGTCTCCCTAATGTTGGGATTAAAAGCGAGAGCCATTGTGTCTGGCTATATTTTCTTCTTTACAGTTCTCTGTACTTTCCAAATTTTTTATAGATAAATAAATATTATTTTTAAAATTTGAGAAGCTAGGATCAGAAACAACAGTACAAGATGGTTCCATGCCCTCTGAAACAGCCCCATAAAACTCACGTGGCCTTCCCTTGGGGCAGAACTCATTACAGACACCCAGAGATACGGGCTGCCACTGATAACTCTGGAACCCTTGGGCCACAGCAGCAAAGGGAATATCTCCCCAAATAAGCATGCCCCAGGGACCTGGGCCTCAAAGACTCCCACCAAGAGCCCAGCTCTATCTAGTAAATCAGCATGCTGCACACATCAGCCCTAAGTGGTGAGAAAGAAACAAAGCAAGGCAAAAAGTAAACAAGCCCTCCTTAGCTCACCATTTCCCCAAATCCACCTGCCAGGGAGCTGCTGTTAATGTAATCACATCAGCATCCACTGAATAAGTGCCCGAAGGGAAACACTGTCAGCTCAAATGACCCCACATGACTGCATTAGCAGCAGAAATGCCATGCAGCCTTATTATTGCCAGGCACAGTGATAGTCTATATATGATCCTCTGGATAACTACAGAATGCTTCTTTTTTTTTTTTTAGAATGCTTCTTTTGAGACTTGTTCTCTCTCTCTCTCTCTCTCTCTCTCTCTNATTATAAAACAAAACCTGTAATTTCCCAGCTTTCTGGTAGGGGGGGCCTGAAAAGGTTGTGAGGTGGATGGCCCTGAGTTCAGTGCCAAAGGCTAGGGCTACCCCCCATAGCAATACCCTTCAAAAAACACTAAAACAAACGGAGAAAGTCTGTGACCCACCATTGTCCTTATACTCTAATGCATTTTTTTTGGCAGCGTGGACGCAGGCAAAGAAAGAAAGATCCTTGAAACAGAAGGTTCAAGGGGCTGAGTGCCTGGGCTACTTGAGATACTGGCAAAATACATATAGTAAATAAATATAAAAAATAAAATATTTTTTGTTTTTATTTTTTTTTTAATTTTTTTAAATTCATTTTTTCTATGTGTCTGAATGTTTACTTGTCTGCATGGCAGTCTTTGTGACCCCGTGTTGTGCAATGCCGCGGGAGGTCAAAAGAGGGCGTTGGTCGAATTTCCCCCTGTGGGGAAACTGCGCGTTCTTCTGGAATTGGATTTTCAGACTGTTCTCGGCCACTGTGTGGGTTCTTGGGGATCGAACCCCGGTGTTCCCTCTTGCAAAGAAGGGAGTCAGTGCGGCGCTCTTAACCGCTAGCCATTCTCTCCAGCCCCATGTTTTGTTTTTTTAAAAAATCAATTACTTAAGAGCAATGACCTTTATTTTTTGTTTTTTATTTATTGTGGAGTGTTGTATGAGTGTGATGTAATATGCAATGTGTGTGTGAATTGAAGAGTTGTGGAGGGAGGATATCAGGGTGTTTTGCTCTGGTTCACTCTCTACTTACCCATTGAAACAAGGTCTTTTTCTTTCGGGCCTGGGGGACGGAGATGGCCTAGTGGTTTAAGAGTGCCAACTGCGGGGACTGGAGAACGATTTCGCCCCCTAGGGTTTTTAGAACGCCACCGGGACGCTCTTGCAGAGGACCCAGGTTCTTACCCATGCAGGCCCCCCCACAACCCACATTTCTCCTCTTGTGCGGGGCTAACAAAACCTTTTTCTGTAATCAATTCCAGAACTCCACGTTCCAGGGGGAGAACTTTCCAAGTTCCAGCGGGAATCCGAGGAACCCTATTCTGACCTCCGCAGGCATTGCACGACACGGGTGCACCAGACCTCCTGCAGGACAGTACATTCATTACACATACAAAGATAAAATTAATAATAACTAAAAAAAAAACAATTTAAAAATTAAAAAAAAAAACAAAAAGTAGTTTGCCAACTGCTCATGGCAGAGGACCTGGGGTTTGATCCCAGCACCACCAGGGGCCGGGCTGAAAACCCGTCTTTAATTCCAGTTCCCAGGGATCTGAGACCCTCTTCTGACCACCCTCTTCTGACCCTCCAGGGCATTGCCATGACATGGGTACACAAACAACCTACATTGCAGGGGACAGTACATTCATACACATATGACAAAATTAAAAAAAAATAAAAAAAAAAATTTTATTCTTAAAAAAAAAAAAAAAAAAAATAAAGGAAACAAAAAAAAAAAAACAGAAGAACACAAGGTCTTTCCATCCGAACCCAGGAAACTTACTAGGCTGGCAACCTGGTTACCCTCCCGTCTCTGCCCTCCCCAGGCATGAGTCTGTTATATAAAGGCATTTTGCCTTGGGGCATTGTTCTCTCTGTCTGGCTTTAAAAAACTATTTATTTTTTAATTTTAGGTATGTTTTTTGCCTGTAATAAAAAATATGTACCATACACCCTGAGTGAAAAATGCCACAGAGGCCAGGGAAGGGTGGCATCTGGCTTCCCTGCCACCACTGCAGCCCCCACCATATCTGGTCTCTTTTTTTTTTTTTTGACAGGCGCTCCTTATAGGGGCCCCAAGCTTGGCCTGGAACTCTCTATTAGACTAGGCTGGCCTTTGCTTGAAACTCCCAGAGATCCGGCCTCCTCTGTGGCTCCGAGTGGGCTAGGATTAAAGCGCATATGGCCATTCATTGCCCATCTTTTTTAAGGACTGTTCTTAGGCTTGGCCCATTTGTGGGGTGCTTCTGAGGAATCAACACGCAGGTACTCTTGCAGAGCAGTGGTTTGGTGTCTTTAAAACCACTGAGCCATCCTCTCCAGCCCCCATATTTCTGGGGCTTTGTTACAAGGGTTTGGTGAGGATTCTTGGGATATAAACTCAGGTCCTCAGGCTTACAGAGAAAAGGGAGGCGGGAAAGCACTCTACACCACCGGGGAAAAGCCGTTCTCTCTCACCCTTATTTTGCTTCTTTCCCCAACCAACATTTTTCCTACCTTTTATAAAATCGACTTATTAGTAATCGAGGCCCAATTTTTTACCGAAGGAGGAAAGGACAGAAAAGAAACGGGAGTATAATGAAGATGTTAGCAACATTTAGGGGATTTACTCGGCCAAAAGTCCTGTGTTTTGTTAAATTTTTCAATTGTTGTCGTGAGGGTGACCTATATTTATTAAGTGAGGGTTGGGAAAAAAAGTGCACTGTTAGGGGGGCTGGAGAGATACGTAAGGCCTAGCAGTTAAGAGCGGCCGACGGCTCTTGCAAAGAATGACCCGGGTTTGATCCCCCAGCGCCCACATGACGGCCGCCGAAGGGAGCCGTTCTGCAACTCCAATTTCAGAAGAATTCCAGTTCCAAGGGGATAGGAATCCGAACCCTCTTCTGACCTCCGCGGGGGCTTGACGACAGGGTCACAAGACTGCATTGGGCAGGGACAGTACAATTCAATAACCACATACAGAAAAGAAATAAAATTAAAATTAAAAATTAATTAAAACTTAAAAAAAAAATTCTTTAACAAAAAAAAAAAAAAAAAAAAAAAAAAATCTGAAGAGGAAAGTGCACTGTAAATCATTTACTATTAATGTGTAGCTTTCTCACACTCTGGAAGGAATAGAGGGATGGAAGTGAGCTGAGGGGACAAAGTAGAGAATAGGAGGGCATATATGGGGAAACTGGAGAAAATGGCTCAGTGGTTTTGGAGAACGGGCTCCTCTCTTGCAGAGGACCAGGTTTGCTTCCCAGAACACCCACCTAGTTGCTACAACAAAACTGTCTATAAAATCCAGTTTCAGGGGGATTTCTGATGCCCCTCTTCTGAACCTCAGTGGGGGGCGCATTTGCATGGAACAGTGCAACTTAACAACATCACACATGTAGCCACTACACTTCATAACACTGAAAAAAAAATTAAATTTTTTTATTATTTTTATGTGTAAATGACGTGTTACTGCTCGCATTTGTAAGGTAGGTTGCACACCCCATGTCATCAAATGCTGGCGGGGGAGGTTCAGGACAAAGGGTTGTCGGGATTTCCTGGAAAACTTGCGACGCGTTTGTTTAGGGTTAGGTTTAAAGAACGGTTTTTATTCCGACCATTGTGTGTTGCTTGGGGAAATTCTAACCCGGGGTCTCTGCAAGAGGGGACCGTGGTGCTCTTAAACTTTCTTCCCTTTAACCTTCTTAACTACTGAGCATCTCTCCAGCCCCCCCTCCTCCTATTATATTTTTTCTTGTCTAGTGGGTTTCTATCCCTCCGGGTTCTCCTTTACCACTCTCTGAAGGGCTTTCATATCGGTTCAATCAATCCAGAGGCAAGGTTCAGGTGGGCATTCTTCTTTTTCTTCTTGTTTCTCTTTAAGGGGGGACAATCCACCAAATTTTCCACCAGGCCGCCAGGAAGAGTCAAGCTTCTGGCCGTCAGATTTTGAAAAGCTTTCCAAATAATTCCTGGGGGACTCAGTACGCTTAGTCAAGTTTGCCTTTTATAAGGGAAAATGCGAAAATGCACAAATTCTTCTCCATCCAGAGTATGAGTGTGGGACACATCTGCTGCCTGTAAGAGAAGGGTTAGCAGGGAGTGTATCAGCAGTGGGAAGTGTTATGACCTTCATTTGTCCTACAAGGGTAATGTGTGTGTGTGTGCGCCTACATGTGGAGACATGGTGTGTGCGTGTGTGTGTTCGTGTGTGTGTGTGTGTGTTCTTATGTGTGCAATGGAAAGTCCACAGGTTTCATTCTCCAGGGTATTATTGTTTCCCTCGGGGAGTTGTCTGTCTCCATCTTGGGTTTTGTTGTGTTGTTGTTGTTGTTTAGTTGGCTTGAGGCAGTGTTTCTCACTAGGATCTGGGGGGCTCAATGATTAAGTTAGGCTGTCTAACAAGCTTTGGAAATACACCTGTCTCTCTCTCTTCCCCAGCACTAAGAAATTTATTAACACTCCTCACCACGGCCTGGGGCTTTTTTACCTGGCGGGGGTGCTGGGGATGTAAACTCCGTTCTTTCTGTTTGCATGCCAGGAACCTTCCTCTTACTGATAGTCTTTCCCTAAACCCTTTTTAAGGGGCAAGCTTAGCATGCTCTATAAAACACTTCCTACAAACGCCAGGGCTTGGTGCCGCACGCCTTTTCATCCTAGCACTTGGGAGGGAGAGGCAGGCGGATCCTTTGAGTTCAAGGCCATGGTGCCTGCTACAACAGTGCGATCCATGAAGGCTGGGGCTACAGGGAAGAAAAGAAAAAAAAAAAACAAAAAAAAAACACCAAAAAAAAAAAAAAAAAAAAAAAAAAAACAAAAAAAAAAAAAAAAAAAAAAAAAAAAAAAAAAAAAAAAAAAAACCTCCCACCCAGGTCCAGATATTTTCATATTCCATAGAAACCACACCAAATAGCAGCCGGGTGGCGTGGTTGGTGCCGCCTTTAAATTTCTAAGCAACCTTGGAAGGGCAGAGGCACGGCCGGGATCTCTTGTGAGTTTTCATAAGGGCCAGGCCTGGTCTACCAAAGTGGTTTTCCAAGGACAGCTGGGCTTCAGGGGAGGACCCCGGTTCTCGAAAAAGATCCCCAAAAAAAAAAAAAAAAAAAAAGAAAAATGAAAAAAAGAAAACACACCATAAATAAAAGTCGTTCTGCTCTAGGGAACCTTTTCCAGCAGACGAAAATGAACTATCTCCAAAAAGGTTTTAAAAAAGGTTTCTAAAAATGTGTCAGAGGAGGGGAGAGGAGCGGTGACTCAGTGGCATAGGGGCTAATTCCCAGCTTGGAGTGACAATGGTGGAAGAGGCAGTGACTCAGAAGGTTCCCAGTTCTATCCTCACGTTACATAGTTGTGGTTGAGGCCAGCTTGGGTTTAGATTTAAGACTCTGTCTCAACAAAAACAAAAACCCCAAAACAACCAAAAAACTCCCACCTCCCGGGAATTACTTTCTTCCTTCTAATGACTCGGAGTCAGATTGGAATTTATTTTTTTTATTTTTTTTAAAAACATTTTTTCTTTTATTTGTTTTTATTTTTTTCATGTGTATCATACAATGCCTGAGGGGGAGGACAGAACGAGGGTATTAAGATCCCCTGGAAATTGAGTAACAGCCCGGGTTAGCTGCCATTGTGGGTGCTGGGATTTGAACCTTGGGGTTTTCTGTAAGGGGAACAACCAGTGCTCTTAAACCACCTGATTAAGCCAAATATTCTCTCTCCAGCCCCAGACAGAATTTTATAGCAGGCACCCGTGAAACTTTGGTCATGAATGAGAAGGTTCAACATTTCCCTCTCATAGGATTACAACTCCTCTTTCCAAGAGGACTGAATGCCAAGAGTCATTCCCCATACTTCCCATTGAGCTTATTATGGTGATGGAATACTACAGTAAGGATTCCACAAATACATGCTGCTGAGTGTGGTCAGAGCTTTCTGGCCAAGTGAAAACATGGCCTGACTGGCTCTTGCAAATCCTCCCTGGCAGACATACCTGAAAAAGACTGAGGGTATAGTCATTGTCCATTTCCACATTCATCAGGTGCAGCAACCGTTGAGCTTCCTGGAAATTCATCCGACCATCCTGGTTTCTGTCTCCACGGTGGAACAACTCACTCACCCACCCAGGTCTGAGTCAAGGCAAAGGCACTGCGTGTGTAGTTTTATGCATGTTCATTCATTGGCTCCTCGCCTATCTGCTGCCAGTCTCTCTCCTTGTTATGCCAATCCATTCTCCATATAGCTTCAAATAGAATAATCTGCCCCTGAGCATCCTCATCTTGTCACTGCACGGGTCTTTCTACTTTTTCTTAAGTCACCCTGAGGGTACCCTACCTCCCATTTTCTATACAAAAAAACCCAATATAAACATACGAAATTATAGATCCTCTGGTCTTCCTAGGGCGATAAAGGTGGTAAGAGCGCCAGACGCTCTTGCGCAGAGGAACCCCTGGGTTTTGAATCCCCCGCACCACATGGCGGCTTAGGGGAAATTAAAAACATCGAAAACCCAATTCCAGGAGATCTCCAGTTCCAGAGAGGAAAACTTCTTGACGCCCTCTTCTATCTCCGCGGCATTTGACAAAACCCGGGTGCACAAAAACCTGCTGCCGACAGTACATTTCATACCAACATCAGGATAAAAAAATAAAATTATTAATAAAATTAACAAAAAAAAAAAGTAAAGTATAAGATCCTCTTCATCCTTGGGACCTGGCCCAGCAACACTGTCAATGGGATCGGGGGACCTGTTGTATCTTTGGCCATGCGAGGAACCCGGTGCTGAGCACCCCCGTAACTTCCTTCCAGTCTCCTTTCTCTGACCTTTGTTTTGCCAGTAGTCTCTCAGCCGGAGAGTGCCTTTCCTCCTCCCCTCTCTTCATGTTTTTTAAATTTTTAATGGCCTATCTTTAAGGGGGGCCTGAGATGAACGATGGCCTAGCAGTTAAGCAGCACCGGACTGCTCTTGCAGAGGTAGACCCGGGTATTATTCCCCAGTAGCCACCATAGCAGTTAGGAACCATCTTGTAACTCCAATTCCCAGGGGGGAAGTTGAGACCCTCTTCCTGACCTCTGTGGCATTGCATGACAAACCAGGCACAAACACAGCTGCAGGAATCGTCAGACACGTACAAAAAGTTACATACAGCTTAGGAATAAAAGTTGAAAATATAATGTAACGAAAATGGACCAATACATTGTACTAATCCCGACTTTTCTTTCTCTCTTCTTTCTTTACGTTCCTTTCTTTCTTCTTCTTTCGTCCTTTTCTTTTGCTCTTTCTTTCGTTTCTTTTTGCCTTTCCCTCCCCCTCTCTTTCATGTTTAAATTGTACTGTCTTCCGTCCCTTTCCTTCCTTCTGTTTCTTTCTCTTTTGTTTTTGTTTTCTTGAGACAATGGTTCTCCTTTAGTCCCAGCTGGCCTGGGAGCGTTCCAGGAATCCACCTGCTCTGCCTCCCGGGTGCTGGATTATGTACCAACCATGCCCAGCATTTCTTCTTTTCTTTTCTTTTTTAATTTTAGTTTATTTTTAGTATGTGTATGATGTTGTACTTGTCTGAATGTAGGGTCTGGGCACCCGTTGTCGTACAATTTGGGCCGCGGAAAAGTCAGCAAGCACGTTGTCTGCCGGATTTCCCTCCTGGGAACTGGAGTTCTCCTTGGAATTGGGTTATACAGGACGTGATTTTTCTTACCCGCCCAGATGTGGGTTGCTTGGCAAGAGCAGTTGGTTGATCTTAAACCCGCTAGGCTTATATCCAGCTGCTCCTTTTTTTTTTTTTTTTTTTTTTTTTTTTAAGACAGGGTCTCATGTAGCCCAGACTACCTCAAACCTGCTATATAGCTGAAGACGACTTTGACCTTCTAATCCTCTTGCCTCCACTTCCAGAGTGCTGGGATTATAGACATTCACCATCATGCCCAGTTTACATACTGCTAGAGATAGAACCCAGGCTTCATGCATGTAGGCAAGCTTTCCAGCAACCGAGCCACAGCTCCAGCCCAAGTTTTAAAGATCCAGCTTGCATGCTACTTCTTCCCTAATACTTTCTCAGAATACTCTTAGGTAGAATGAAATATTTCTCTTTTGAAGATATACAAATAAATTAATGATATTTAGATTACACAAATGGATACTTACTGCTAACTAAAGATATATATATATATATACATATATATATATATATATTTTTTTTTTTTTTGGTCTTTTTGAGACAGGGTCTCCTTGTAGCCCCAGCTGTCCTGGAACTCACTCTGTAGACCAGGCTGGCCTTGAACTCACAAAGATCCGCCTGCCTCTGCCTCCCAAGTGCTAGGATTAAAGGCGTGCACCACCATGCCCGGCATATATGTATATCTTATTAATCTTGGTGCTCCTAAAACTAGGCAGAGGGTCTGCCTAATAGATGGTAACTGAATGAATATGAGCATGAGGTGATGCACAACTTTTTTTAACACTTATTTGTTGTGTGAGAGAGGACACGTAGCATGGCATGTGTGGAGCACAGAGGCAACTTGCAAGAGTCGGTTCTCTCCTTCCATGTGTGTTCTGGGTATCAAACTCAGGTTGACAGGCCTGGGGCAAGTGCCTTAACCAGCTGAGCCGTCTCACTGGCTCCAATCTAGAAGTGCATAATTGTATTGGTATTGACTATGGAAGTCAGAAGACAACTTTTGTGACTCAGTTCTCTCTTTCTACCATTTGAGTTCCAGGAGAATGAACTCGGGTTATCAGGCTTGACAGTTAAGCACATTAACCATCTAAATGATCTCACTGGCTCAATATAGGAATCCGGAAGGGAGTCTATACCACCGAACACTCTAAAGAGTGGCTTTCTACTCCCTTGATGGTTAATGCTCCCAAGATCTTCTGTTCAGTTCCCAGAAGTAGCACCTTGTTTGCTCTTCTGCCTCTCACTGGCCCTTCCTCCCATCCTGGCTGACATCCACTTCTCCTTCAGAATTCTCAGCTCTACACTGCTCTCTGTTTCTGCCTACATCATTTGCATCTTTGGGCTTTCTATCTCTGTAGTCCCTCCACCTTGCCTGGTCCTGCAGCATCTGACTCCTTCAGTGGCCCCTGTCCCCACCCTAACTCATCTGGTTGATACTGGTCCAGTTTCTCCTGCTGGTCCATGCTGGTAACAAGATCCACCAACAGCTGTAGTCCTCGCATCCAACTCTTGGCCTCCTCAACACTGTTTGCCACTAGGTCCAGGTTAGGGCGGCGGCCATGAAAGACAATGGTGAAGCCCTGCTCCAGGGGAAACTCTTCTGTCAGGCAGCGCAGCAACTCGGAATCATGGCCTTTACGTAGTGTTTCCACATCAGAGATTGAGACTGCCAGAGAAGAAGCAGGTGTGAGCACTGAGGAAAGGAGTCTGACAAATAGCAGGGGCTAAGGAGCAATGACCATAAAGACATTCTTCATAGCCACGGCTCATGCCTTTAATCCTAGCACTTGGGAGGCAGAGGCAGGCAGATCTCTGTGAGTGCAAGCCTAGCCTGTTCTACAGAGTGAGTTCCAGGCCAGCTGAGACTGAAGGGAGACCCTGTCTCAAAAAGACCAAAAAAAGAAAAGAAAGAAAAGAAAAAAAGACAGTCTTCATATGTCTTTTCCATAAAGATATAAAGAGGAGGGACCTGAGCTTAATGCAAACCAAGGGATTCAGGAGTCCATGTGAGTCACTGTTGTTTTCTTAGGCAACATAGAAAGGGGGTCTGCTAGAAGTGGCAAGACTTGTGTGGTGGTTTGAATGAGTGTCCCCCATAGGCTTTAAGTCTTCAGACATTTGTCTCCAATTGGTGGCACTGTTTTTGGAGGTCTTAGAAGGTGTCGCCGTGCTAAAGGAAGTATGTCACTGGGGGCAGGCTTAGTGAGTTTAACAAGCCTCGTGGTCTCCAGTCGCCCTCTCTGCTTCCTGTGCTCTTTGTGAGATGTGACCCTCGGTTTGCTGCTCCAGATCCAGCCACCATACCTCCCGCCACAATGGACTCTAATTCCCTGGAACTGTCAATCGTAAGCTCAAATAAACTCTTCCTTTCATAAGTTCCTTTGGTCGTGGTGTTTTATCACAGCAACAGAAAAGTGACTAATACAGTTATTTGGTACCAGAGAGTGGACTGTTGGCTGTGAAGAACCTGACCATGTGGATGTTTGGAGAAATGTGGAAGACTTTGGAACTTTGGGCTAGAAAAGCTGTTGACTACTGTAAG
>VZQC01009446.1:3202110-3215218 GCA_009823505.1 Rhizomys pruinosus
GACAGTACATTCATACACATACCGAAATAAATAAAAATTAAAAAAAAAAAATTTAAAAAAAAAGACAAAAAAAAAAAAAAAGAAAGAAAAGAAAAGAAAGCAGGCTGAACATAGGCCAGGGAAGCAACCAGTAAGCAGCATTCCTCCATGGCCTGTGCTTCAGCTCCTGCCTCCAGGTTCCTGCCCTGAGTTCCTACTTTGGGCTCCCTAAGTGATGAACTGTGACCTGGGAGTCTTTTGTCACAGCAATTGAAAGCAAAGTAGAACATCATACCTAGTACAAAGGCAACTCTGAAAAACCATAAATTCTCCTATTATACGTCAGGAAGTTCTGGTTTAAAGTCCCATAATACACAGCATGCTGATGTGTCAAGAAATTACAGTGGCTTATGAAGCAGGCAAAGAACGAACTACAGAACTCAAACCCTGGCTTTTTGCAAGGACATATTTTAATTTTTTCCCTAGTTCCAGTGAGTTCTGATACCTCACTCACTGGTCATGGCAACTCTCATTTGGTAACCTTCAACAGTCTATTAATCCATTGCCACTGCGATTGTCTACGCTAATTCCCCCACTTCTCTTATTGGGGTAGACTCACTTCTGAGGAGTGGATAGGGTCACCACTCCGGATCCTGGAGAGTCAAGAGGTTCCTCTATGAAAGGGTGTTTGAGGCCAGGAGTGGTGGAGTACGCCTTTAATCCTAGCACTCAGGAGGCAGAGGCAGAGGCAGGCAGATCTTCATAAGTTCAAGGCCAGCCTGGTCTACAGAGTGAGTTCCAGGACAGCTGGGGCTACAGGGAGACCCTGTCTCAAAAACAAAAACAAAAACAAAACAAAAAAAAGGTGATTGACACAGATAGAAGGAAAACTAAGAATCAAAGAGGGTGTGCTGGAAAGAACCAGGAAAGAGCATGGTAGCGCCTTGGGGTGGGGAGAAGTCTACCTAATCAGGACAGGCATGCATAGGCTTGCATCTGGAGGGTAGGGTTAGAGACTCAGGCAGAACTCAGCTTGAGCAGAGATTATCCAGAGCTCCAGGTCCTTACCGTGTGTAGGATAGCGGTCCTGTGTCTGTGGGTTGTTCTTCTCAAGCTCTGCTCCTCAACGCTTTCCTCGGTAGGATGAGAAAACCCAGCCTGGGTCCCATTCTCCTTTGCACTCACTTGCTTCCACCTCTTCTAACAGTCGGCTGCTTAGGAGACTAGCAAAGAGGGGTAGGGTGAGGAGAGGTGTGAGCTTTCCTCAGTCCGGCCCTTCCAACTCTTAAAGGCCCAGGACACCAGTCAGTGGAGGGAGTAGTGGGGGTGGGGTGGAAGAAGAGGATTAAGCTTGACAGGCAACATATCTCCAGGGAGAAGCCTTGCCGCCCTGATACCCGCCCAGTCCCAGCCCCCCACTGACCCCAATAGCATAGTAGCTCTTAAGGTGAAACCCAAGGCACTTCTGAGTTGCAAGGCTTTCTGAATCCCTGCTTCTCACTCTGGTTGGTGTGTGCACTGTTTCCGCCCTCATTTCGTCTGGCTGCTTCCCAGTGTCTGTTTCTTGCTCCTGTGTTTCTGCATCCTACCCTGCAGGGCACTCAGTCTAATTCTGTAAAAATAGGACAGGACCAAGGCAAGGAGAAAGGAAGGAATAATCAGAGTTTTGAGAGACAGGTTAATATCTATACATGTGTAGGAAACAGTTCATTGTTCAAACACACACACATACACACACACACACTCTAAATTATATATAAATTTTTTTTTTGTTTTTTTTTGAGACAGGGTGTCCCTTTAGTCCTAGCTGGCCTGGAGCTCACTCTGTAGACCAGGCTGGCTTTGAACTCACAGAGATCCACCTGCCTCTGCCCCCTGAGTGCTGGGATTAAAGGCATGTGCCACCACATCTGGAAAAATTATATTTAATTTTGAGATGGTCTCATGTGGCCCAGGCTGACCTTGAATTTGGTATGTAGCTAGAGATTATCTTGAACTTCTGATCCTCCTGCTTCCACCTCTCAGTGCTGGGATTACAAGTGTGCACTACCATGCCCAATTTAAGTGAAACCCAGGTCTTCATGAATACTAGGCAAGCACTCCACATCTCACTCTACAAATGGAGCTACATCACATCCATAGCCCCCTCCCTCAACATCTTTCTTTCTTTCTTTCATTTTTCTTTCTTTCTTTCTTTCTTTCTTTCTTTCTTTCTTTCTTTTTTCTTTTTTTCTTTCTGCAATCATTTGTTCAGTGTCAGAACATACTTGTATGCATATATGCATATTTGCAACAGAGGTCTTGCTACGTAGCCTAGCTGGCCTCGAACTCACCATCCTTCTGCCTCAGCCTCCTGAGTGTTGGGATCATAGGCTTGGGCCACCATACCTGTCTATACGTTTACAAAGGTATGGGTAGAGATGAAGCAAGCCCCTATTTGCAGAACAGGAGATTATTTTTTTAGAGATGTGCATGTCTATGCTCTCTGTGTGTCTTTTTTCCCCTGAATGCATCTTTTTCTCTTAACCCTTGTGCATACAATCTGTACTTAAAATGTCTTTTAGCAGGGCATGGTGGTACAGGCCACCTTTAATCCTAGCACTCAGCACTCGGGAGGCGGAGGCAGGTGGATCTTTGTGAGTTCAAGGCCAGCCTGGTCTACAGAGCCAGTTCTAGGACAGCTGGGGCTACAAGGAGACCCTGTCTCAAAAAGACCAAAATAAATAAATAAATAAATAAATAAATAAATAAATAAATAAATAAATAAAATGTCTTTTAATAAACTCTATTCTGCTTAGGGAAAAAAAGGAAAGAGGGGGCTGGAGAGATGGCTCAGCAGTTAAGAATACTGGCTGCTCTCGGCAGAGGACCACGTTTGGATCCCAGGATACATATGGTGTTTAACTCTAGTTCCAGGGAAACTTTTGGTCTCTTCAAGCATTGCGCACACTTGGTGCACTTACATATATGCAGGTAATGCACTTACATATATGCAGGGAATGCACTCATAATCGTTAAGAAAAAAAGGAATCCGGAGCAAAGAGGAGACCAAAAAGACACTCACTAGAGAAGGAAGGAAGTGAATAGGTGGCCAGCACAGAGACAAAGGTTGAGGAGCTGGAAAGGAGTCACAGAGTAGATCATTATGACCCCATGCTTCACAAATAGAAACTAAGGTCTGGGGAAGTTTATACAGTGCTCTAGACTATGTTTCGGCAGCAGAGACAACCATCCTCTCACACTCCCTACACGGGCAGCTGGGATTTGCTTTTGCTTTGCTTTCAAAAGACTGTGAACGTGAAGTATGGCTTTTCTGAACCAGTGTGTGACAGTTAAGGCAGTTAGGAGCAGAGGGCACATATATAGAACTTCTGAGGGATTCTTTTTCAGTGAGGTGTATTTTAGTCGCAGGCAGAGAAGTAGCTTTGGGAATTGGTATGATTTTTATGTGTTCTGAGATCTGGCTCCCTTGCGTGATTCCCTCAAACATCTCTGAACTGCTTAATAGTCTACCATTAGTGGTTATTTATAGCTAAACTTTTGAGTCCCATTAAAATAAAGTCCTCTAAGTGATAACCATAAAGATCAGGATAGTGGTTACTTTAGGAGTTGTAGAATGGAGTGATAGCTGATCAAATTCTATTTTCAGTCCTGAGTGCTAATGGGGGTCTTCATTTTCTAATAATTGGCTAAGATATACATTTTATTTATGTTTTTTTTTTGGTCTTTTCGAGACAGGGTCTCCCTGTAGCCCCAGCTGTCCTGGAACTCACTCTGTAGACCAGGCTGGCCTTGAACTCACAAAGATCCTCCTGCCTCTGCCTCCCAAGTGCTAGGATTAAAGGCATGTGCCACCATGCCTGGCTTATATAGTTTTATATTACCTGTATGCTATTCTACAATGAAAGGGATTCAAATGTTTGTACTTTCTTTTCTCTTTTCTTTTTTTGAGATGGGGATCTATTTATATTGCTCAGACTGGTCTTGAATTAGTATTCTCAAGTGATCTTCTCACTTTAGCATCCAAAGAACCTGGACTATAGGCACATGTACCCATGGATGCCTGCTTGCAATCTCTGAACCCTTAGAAGCTTTACCTAATTTATAGCAAGAGTGGTTGATCATCTCTTTACTGAGAGCAGTTTTATTTACTTTATTTTTGAGATAGCATCTCAGGTAGCCAGAGCTATCCTTGAATTTTTATTTATTTATTTATTTTATATATTTTTTTGTCTTTCTGAGATAATGTCTCCCTGTAGCCCTGTCTGGCCTGGAATTCACTATGTAGACCAGGCTGGCCTTGAACTCACGGAGATCTACCTGCCTCTGCTTCCCGAGTGCTGGGATTAAAGGCATGCACCACCATGCTGGGCATCATTACTCCTTTTACCCCAGGATTATATACCTTCTGCCTCTTTTTCATCAGCTCAGTGCTGTCCAAGCTCATTTCCTCCTGGGTGATGTAGGAAAAAGAGGTGTTATTACTTCTGGATTTTCTTTTTTTTTTTTTTTTTTTTTTTNCTTATGAAGCAGGCAAAGAACGAACTACAGAACTCAAACCCTGGCTTTTTGCAAGGACATATTTTAATTTTTTCCCTAGTTAGGATGATGTTGGATACCGTCACTCACTTGGTCATGGGCCACCTCTCATGGTAAACCTTCAACAGTCAATCTAACTCCATTGCCAACTGCGTTGATCTAGCCTAATTCCCCACTTTAATATTGGGGATGAGATCAACTTCTGAAGAGAGTGGATCTAGAAGTCGGTCACCACTCCGGATCCTGAGAGAGTCACAGAGGTCCTCTATGAAAGGTGTTGAGGCCAGGAAGTGATGAGTACGCCATTGTAACCCTTCACACTCAGGAGGGGCCAGAGCGAGAACGGCCAGGCAGATCTTACATAGTCAAAGGCCAGCTGGTCTACAGAGTGAGTTCACAGGACAGCTGGGGCTAAAAAAAAAAAAAAAAAAAACAACAAACAAAAACAAAAACAAAACAAAAAAAAGGTGCACTTGACCACAGATAGAAGGAAAAACTAAGAATCAAAAGGCGATGTTGCTGGAGAGAACCAAGGAAAGAGCCATAGGATAGCCGCACTATTGGGTGGGAGAAAAGTCTAACCTTAATCAAGACAGAGCACATGCCAATAGGCTTAGCATCTGTGAGAGGTAGTTAGAGGATGCACGGCAGACTCAGCACTTTGAGCAGAGAATTTACCAGAGCTCCAGGTCCATTACAGTGATGATGGAGTAGGGTCCTTAATGTCTGGTGGGTTGTTTTCTCAAGCCTCTGCTCCTCACGTTTTCCTCAGGTCAGGATGAGGCAAAACCCAGCCTGGGTTCCCATTCTCCCTTTGCACCACTTGCTTCCACCTCTTCTTAACAGTCGGCTGATTAGGAGACTTAGCAAGGGAGTAGGGTGAGAGAGGTGTGAGCTTTTCTCAATGGCCCTTCCAACTCTTAAAGGCCCAGGACACCAGTCAGTGGAGGGAGTAGTGGGGGTGGGGTGGAAGAAGAGGATTAAGCTTGACAGGCAACATATCTCCAGGGAGAAGCCTTGCCGCCCTGATACCCGCCCAGTCCCAGCCCCCCACTGACCCCAATAGCATAGTAGCTCTTAAGGTGAAACCCAAGGCACTTCTGAGTTGCAAGGCTTTCTGAATCCCTGCTTCTCACTCTGGTTGGTGTGTGCAGCTGTTTCCGCACTGCATTTCGTTGGCTGCTTCCCAGTCGTCTCAGTTCTCTCTGCTCCTGTGATTTCTGATCCTACCCTGCAGGGCACTCAGTCTAATTCTGTAAAAATAGGACAGGACCAAGGCAAGGAGAAAGGAAGGAATAATCAGAGTTTTGAGAGACAGGTTAATATCTATACATGTGTAGGAAACAGTTCATTGTTCAAACACACACACATAACACCACTACACAACACTCTAATTAATAGAATAAAAATTTATTTTTTGATTTTTTGAGACCAGGTGTCCCTTAGTCCTAGCTGGCCTGGAGCTCACTCTGTTAGACCAGGCTGTAGCTTATTGAACTCACAAGATCCACCTGCACTCTGCCTCCTGAGTGCCTGGGAACTAAGGATGTGACCACGCACATACTGAAAAAATTATACTTTATTTGAAGATTGGTTCTCATGTGGCGGCTGGACCTTCGAATTTGGTATGTACGCTAACGAGATAATCTTGGAACTTATCCTGATATCTGCTTCCCACTCTCAGTAGTGGGATTACAGTGTGACGACTACATGCCCCAATTATAGGTAGAACCAGGGTCCCTTCATTGAAATGGCAAAGGCCCTCCCACATCTCACTCTAAATGGAGCTACATCACGATCCATAGGCCCCTCCCTCAACATCTTGCTTTTATCTTTCTTTGTACTTTCTCTTTTTTCTTTCTTTCATTTCTTTATCTTTCTTTTTTCTTTTTTCTTTTTTTTTTTTTTTTTTTTTTTTTTTTTTTTTTTTTTTTTTTTTTTTTTTTTTTTTTTTTGAGATGGGATTTTACTTTGTATCCCAGGAAAGCATCAAAATTGCAGTCTTTCTGCATCAGCCTACCAAGTAAATGGGATTCATAGGCTTGGGCCACCATACCTGTCTATACGTTTACAAAGGTATGGGTAGAGATGAAGCAAGCCCCTATTTGCAGAACAGGAGATTATTTTTTTAGAGATGTGCATGTCTATGCTCTCTGTGTGTCTTTTTTCCCCTGAATGCATCTTTTTCTCTTAACCCTTGTGCTTAAAATCCTGCTACTTTAAATGTCTATTAGCAGGCGATGGATGTTACAGGACACCTTTGAATACCTAAGCACTCAGCACTCGGGGAGGCGGGAGGCAGAGACTGACGATTTTGTGAGTTCAAGGCACAAGACCTGGATCTACAGGCAGACAGTCTAGGGGACAGTGGGGCTACTCAAGGGACCCTGTTCTCAAAAAGACCAAATAAAATAAATAATAAATAATAAATAATTAAATTAATAACAATCAAAAATTAAATGTCTATTTAAATAAACTCTAATTCTGCTTACGGGAAAAAAAGGTGAAAGACGAGCGGCGAGAGACTGGAAGAACTCAGCAGTCATAAGAATACTGGTGCTCTCCGGCAGAGGCACCACGTTATGATCCCAGGATACATAATGGTGGTTAACTTATAGTTGCCAGCGGAAACTTTGGTCTCTTTCAAGCGTTGCGCACACTTGGTGCATCCTACATATATGCAGGGTAATCGCACTCATACATTATATGCAGGGAATGCACTCATAATCGTTAAGAAAAAAAGGAATCCGGAGCAAAGAGGAGACCAAAAAGACACTCACTAGAGAAGGAAGGAAGTGAATAGGTGGCCGGCACAGAGACAAAGGTTGAGGAGCTGGAAAGGAGTCACAGAGTAGATCATTATGACCCCATGCTTCACAAATAGAAACTAAGGTCTGGGGGGGGGGGGGAGTTTTCACAGTGCCTTAGACATATTGTTTCGGCGGCCAGGACACACATCCTTCACATCACAGGGCAGTGGGTTAGCTTTGTTCTGCTATTCAACAGATGTGAACGTGGAAGTATGGACCCTTTTCTGAACCACGTCTGAGTGACAGTATAAGGCGGTTAGGAGAGAGAGGCAACATACTATAGGAACTTACGAGGAGATCTTTTCAGTGGAGGTGTTATTTATATAGGTCGGCAGGCAGAGAAGTAGCTATGGAGAATTGGTATAGATTTTTATGTGTTCTGAGAGTCTGGCTCCCTTGCAGTACTCCTACAAAATCTCTGACGTTATAGTTACATTAGTGGTATATTATAGCAAACTTTTCGGCGTCCCATCTCTAAAAACATAAAGTCCTCTGTGATAACCATAAAAATTCAGGATAGTGTTACTTTAGGAGTCTGTGAATGAGATCGATGCTGACTCAATTTAATTTTCAAGTCTAGAAGTGCTAATGGGGGTCTTTCATTTTCTACATAATTGGCAGAGATAATTTTTATTTATGTTTTTTTTTCTGGTCTTTTTCGAAGACAGGGTCTCCCTTGCCCCAGCCCTCCTGGAACTCCTCTGATCAGACAGGTGGCCTTGAAACTCACAGAAATCTACCTGGCCTCTAGCCTCCCAGTGCTAGGAATTACAGGCATGTGCACCACCATGCCCTGGCTTAGATAAGTTCTTACTATTACTGCTTGCTATTCTACACTGAAGGGATTTCAATGTTGTACTTTCTTTCTCTTTTCTTTGAGATGGGATCTATTATATTGCTCAGATGGTCTTGAATCTATAGATATTCTCAAGTTTGAGTCTTTCACATTTTCAGCATCCAAGAACACTGAGACATAGGCACATGTACCCATGGATGCCTGCTTGCAATCTCTGAACCCTTAGAAGCTTTACCTAATTTATAGCAAGAGTGGTTGATCATCTCTTTACTGAGAGCAGTATTATATATTACTTTATTTTGTGAGATGGACTCAGGTAGCCAGAAAGGCTTATTTCTTATTTTTATATTATTTATTTATATATTTTTTTGTCTTTTCTTTAATGCTCCCTGTAGCCCTAGCTTGGCCTGGAATTCACTATGTAGACCAGGCTGGCTTGACTCACAGAGATCCACACCTACCTCTGCCTCAGATGTGCTGAGATTAAAGGCATGGCACCAACCTGCTGAGGCATCATTTCCTTTCCCCAGGATATACCTATCTGCCTCTTTTTCAATGCTCAGTGCTGTCCAAGTCCATATCTCTGAGTGATGTAGGAAAAAAGAGGTTATTACTTCTGGAAATTATCTCTTTTTTTTTTATTTCTTTGACTTCTTCGGAACAGGGTCATCCCTGTAGCCCCAGCTGAACCTGAGAGATTCACTCTAGTTAGACATAGACCGGGTTGGCCTTGAACTCACAAAGATCTGCCTGCCTCTGCCTCCCAAGTGCCAGGATTAAAGGTGTGTGCCACCATGCCCAGCTTTTTTTTGTTGTTGTTCATTTCGAGACATGGTCTCCCTGTAGCCACAGCTGTCCTGGAATTTGCTCTGTAGATCAGGCTGGCCTTGAACTCACAAAGATCCACCTGCCTCTGCCTCCCAAGTGCTAGGATTAAAGGCGTGCGCCACCACACCTGGCCATTACTTCTGGATTTTCTGGGATAGTGCAGGCCTCATCTCAAACATTCTGCTTCAGTGTTCTCCTTAACATACCAGTACCTTCAACCTATGTGTTCTGATTTGGGGGGGTGGAGGAAAAACTTGGGAGATTTCACAAGGTTAGTGTAGTTCCCAAGAATGCTTGGGAAGGGGCTGGCAAGATGGCTCAGTAGGTAAAGGCACTTGGTGCCAAGCCCGACAACTTGAGTTTGATCCCTGGAACCTACCTGGTGGAAGGTGAGAACTGACTCCCATAAGTTGTCTTCTGGCCTCCATGTGCTTGTGCACACACACACACACACACACACACACACGCACAATAAAGAAAGGTACAATTAAATTGATTAATTAATTAATTAATTAATTAAAATGCTTAGAAGGCTTGCCTTTGGAGAAAACACAAGAATTTGATTAGCGCCAGAGAAGCAGCAGACAGGGCCTTAGGAACAGGAACTGTCCATCTGCTTGGGTAATTCCTGTGTCTGCAAAGATCCTGGCCCTCCCCCACTGTCATCTATTATTAACACATCCAGTAACCTGATCATGGCAGCGGCAGCAGAGGGACTTTCTGGGAACCATGCCCAGGAAAGGCCTAGAGGCCCTAAATTGAAATAATGTAGCAGGTGGGAGAGGGAGACCTAGACATGGTGCCCTCACTGGATATCCATGCCTGCCCCACTCTGCTCTTGATATTTGGGGTAAAGGCTGCCACACCTACACATTTCTGCTGCTCTGGAAAGTTTGAGTCCCTTCTCCAGTCTAACTAACTCAATTCAAATTTCTGAAATAAAGTATATTCTTGGTGTCAAAAGACAACTCAAGATATTAGATTACATGGCTGGGGGTGGGGTATTTAGTACAGTGATTGCCGTCCAGGCACAAGGACCCAAGTTTGGATCCCTAGCTTCCATGTAAAAATCCAGGTGGGCCGGGGAGCCAGCGACAGGAGGATCCTAGGATCTTCAGGGCCAGATAGTCTAGCCAAATCAGTGAGTTCTAGGTTCCATGAGAAAGCCTGTCTCAAAAAAAATAAGTAGGGGCTGGGGAGATGGCCTACTAGGTAAAGTGCTTACTGCACAAGCCTGGTGACCCTAATTTGAATGCCCAGAACCCATGGAAAACTGGATGGGCTAGTGCTTATCTGTAATCTCAATGCTCCTATGCTGAAATGGGAAGTGGAGAAAGGAAAGTCCCCAGAAGCTCACAGGCCAGTTAGTCTGGGCTGTGGAGGTGGCCCAGTAAAGTACTTACCGTGCAGGCATTATTACGGACCTGAATTCAGATGCCTTAGCCCCTATGTAAAATTACAGCAGGTATTCGAGGCCACATTTGTAATCCTTTAGCTGTGGAAGCAGAGACGGGAAGATCCTTGAAGCTCAATGGCCAGCCAATCTAGCCCAATGGACAAGGACAGATTTAGTAAGACACCCTCTCTCAAAAAATAAGGAGGGACCAACAGATTAAGATACTTGCTACTAAGCCTGACAATGACAAGTTTGATGTCTGGGGCCCACACAGCACAAGAAAATCAACTCCCCTAAGTTGTCCTCTGACCCCCACACATAATGTGGCATGCCTGTACCCTGCCCTCCACATACACAATTTTTTTAAAAATATTTTTATGTGTATCAGTGTATTGCCTATATGTGTGTAAGTGTACCTGTGACATGCAGTGCCCAAGGAGGTCAGAAGAAGGTGTTGCATCCCCTGGAACTGTAGTTAAGGATGGTTGTTGTCATATGGGTGCTGGAAGCTGAATCCAGGTACTCTGCAGGAGCAGCCAGTGCTTTTTTTAAATATATTTTTAAAATATTTATTATTTATTTTTATGTGTATGAATGTACTGTCTGCATGTAGGTTTGTGCACCCATGTTGTGCAATGCCGCAAAGGTGCTCTTAACTGCTAGGCTATCTCTCCAGCCCCGGGGAAATTTTATTATTGAGCATTAGTTAACAACAGTAGTGGGCTTGTCCTTTGGCTGCAGGCGACTCTATTAATCAAGGCCAAGATCTAAGGTTTTTATGCCTGTTTAACATTATTTCATTTTTAAACATTATTTCATATCACTTTATGCCCAGTATGTGGATGCACAATTTTCAGGCTTTAAAAGAAATATATTAATGTTGTATGAAATGTATAAAACTTCAATAAAAAAGAGAAATATATTGACTATCTTTTGGTTATACTTCTTTTTGGGGTGCTTAGGTCTACTCAATTAGCCCAGATTAACGAAACTGTTTTCTCAAGGTCATTTGAGGTTCTGGTCTTCAGGGGCCACTTGGGTTTTTTGGGGGGCAGGGGAGCACCTGGCTCATTCTGGCCATTCTTAACCAGTTTCATCTACTGAGGACAAGGTCAGGTCTTGCTAGCCTAGGCTTCCCTTTGGAGTAAAAGGCGACTTTCGTCTATATTGAGCTTCCTCTTTATAGACTGGACACTGGCTAGGGTTCTGTTGGTGGATCTCCAAGACCTCCCTGCACAGGAAGCCTGGTGACTCACAATTGCAGAACATTTTAAGAGATAACCCTCCCAACCCTGTACAAAATCCCCTGGGATCAATTGACCTCAGAGGGCAAAGAACAAAATTGACCCTTAAATCCCTTGACTGAATTGGTATAGGCCTTAGGTATGGACATTAAGCATCCAAAAAAGTTAAGTTACACAAATCTGGTACTTTTAATTACTGTATCATATTTAGGTAAAGGTTGAAGAAAAGCCTAAGAAGCCTTGCATAAATATTGACTGGAAGAAATTTAACACCATGGTATAAACAGGCAAAGCTGATAAGAGAAATTTTTTTAATAAGAGAAATTTAAATGTATCTTTTTAAAAATTTATTTATTTATTTTTCTATGTGTATGAATGTACTGTCTGCATGTAGGTTTGTGCACCCGTGTCATGCGATGCCTCAGGGGTCAGAAGAGGGCGTTGGATTCCCCTGGAACTGGAGTCAAAGACGGTTCTCAGCCACCATGTGGGTGCTGGGGATCAAACCCGGGTCCTCTGCAAGAGCAGTCGGCGCTCTTAACCGCTAGGTCATCTCTCCAGCCCTAAATGTATCTTAAATATAAATAATTTACTACAAATAGAAGTAGTCTCTTTACTTTCCCAAACCCCATATCTTGGTTCGTAGTTTTCCAATAACAGGGAAAATACCTGTTGACCAGAATTCAGCTGAAAAAATTTACCAAGTCCATCCAAACTGTCTCCTTCTGGGGTGCGTGTAACTAGTTCAAGGAAGTAAACCTTGCTTTTCTTGAGTCAAGTTATCTTGAAATGGGCAGAACAGATATCAAAAGTAACACTTGCATATTAGAGACCAAATAATATCTTTCAGTAGTCAATGGTAACCCATTACTTGTCTATGAGCCTTTAATCTGAATCTACAACTGGAAGTCCAGTACAAGCCAGGAATGGATGTAAACCAACCATAACCCTATATGGCTATAATCCCATTTAGAATATTAGTAAACTGGCTTTAATGTTTATACCATTCCACTCTAGAAACAGTTAACCACTCAATACAGTACAAGTATATTTATTTATTTATTTACTTACTTACTTGTTTTTATGTGTGAGTGTACTGTCTGCATGTAGGTTGGTGCACCTGTGTCATGCAATGCCACAGAGGTCAGAAGAGGGCTTCGGATTCCCCTGGAACTGGAGTTAAAGATGGTTCTTATTAATTAATTAATTAATTAATTAATTTATTTATTTATTTATTTATTTTTGTCTTTTCGAGACAGGGTCTCCCTGTAGCCCCAGCTGTCCTGGAACTTACTCTGTAGACCAGGCTGGCCTTGAACTCACAAAGATCCGCCTGCCTCTGCCTCCCAAGTGCTAGGATTAAAGGCGTGCACCACTATGCCCGGTTTAAAGATGGTTCTTAGCTGCTATGTAGGTGCTGGGAATTGAACCCAGGTCCTCTGCAAGAGCAGCCAGTGCTCTTAACCACTGAGCCATCTCTCCAGCCCCAAGTATCTTATTTTCTACTAAACTTTAC